>JAOYSI010030045.1:0-19655 GCA_025775065.1 Hiodon alosoides
ACAAACACTCTATTTTACTATGACCACCAGCATGGTTTCACAGAACTGGGTCTTTCGCATTGATTTGCCGTGATCCTTTTCAGTGGAGTGGATACATTCCTACAGAGGAGTTTCAGCCTTCCCAAATAATCCAAAACCAGCAATTCCCCTTACTACGCTCACTTACACATGCAGTCAGAAAGGTTATTTACTGTACAGTATAGTCCAACTGAGTAATGTTTCTGCCACCAAAGGCCCCACAAAAAGATAAAATTTGACTGAACCTTGCAGTAGGCGACTTAATTTCATTCTGCTCCTCTCTCTCACTCAGGCTGGCGAGTGCCTCACTCCAGACAGGCCAACCACAGAGGGCATTTTACACAGGCTACAGGGTGTAAATCTCTGTAGAGATGTTTTGGAAAATATGTTTTAATTTTTTGTTATTTGGTGAGTGCCGGTTGTGGCAAGACTATGAAATTAAATCTGTATCTGTGTTGGATGCTGCATGCATTGAAAGCAGTCTAGTGCTATCATCATGAACAATTAAAACAGAGCCTTTTTTTCTGTATGCAACTGCATGGTTCTTTTTAGAACTTCTGCTATTCAATATATTCATAGAAAGTTAATTGAAAGCTCACTATTCAAAAGTTCATTGGTGGGGGTTGAATAAATGCGCAAAGGTTTCAATTATTTAAATTAACTCTTCATTGGCATCCATAACAAAACAGAGGAACAACATAGTGTACAACGGAGCATCAGCAACCATTACCGTTTGATTTTAAGATGCACAGATATGCACATTATGTGACAGGGTTGATAAGGAGTGTTTACATGTATCAGCTGAGTGGGGTATATGTCGGCTGTAGCTGGTGAAGAGAGGCATCAGCTTCATACAACAGCAGTCTGGCAGTTCGGTGGTGCGTCCCTCTCCTTGGAAGACTCCCAGCTTTTCTGGGTCTGGGGATTTTTTGGGGACCTTTTTCCATGGTCAGCCTGTGGTCACTGAGTCAGTTTCTAATCAGTATCTGCCTCTGCTTTTGGTCTCTGACAGTTACCAGGTATTCTGCCAGGATGTAGCTTCTCTTTAGGGTCTGATAGTGCTCCAATTTGTTTTGTGTTTTAGTGTTTGTATCCTAATAGTCCAAATAGGAGTAATTGATGTGTTTTGTAATTTTGTTTACTCTGATGTGAATTGTTTTTGCAGTACTGATGCTATAGTGACTTCAGGACCAGCTTGCTGAGGGGACTGGCTGAGCTCTTGGTATTGAAGGGCTTTATGATGAAGTGAGTTTAGGTCACGCATTATTTGGTGTTTTTCTCTGTAATTTCAAAATATAGTTCTGCAGAAACATGCAAGGTTTTTGTGGGATATTAGTCCCATTTTGTACTTATTTGTGATTTGTCTCCACATTACACTGGTATATAGGGCAATTGGTTGACTTAGATTTTGGAAAGTTTTAAGCCAATTTTGAACTGTGTATAACAGGAATTAACCAGGCCAGGAGCCACAGACGGCTCCAACATTGTAGCCAAAAAGTGTTGGGCTCACTCCTCAACTCGGTTTTTTTATTTTTGCCAATTTTTTGAATATATAAATTTTATGATGTTGAACAACTAAACCCCCTATAATCCTTTAGTTTAATAAATACTCATTTTTGCTAAAAAAAAAAGAAGAAAAGAATCAACTGCCGGTTTAAAAACTATCAAGCCAGAATAACTGTTTAGGGTGTGCAGGGTGTAAATATGGTCAATTTGATAATTTGGCAAAAATCTGATCCAAACTCTTGCTAGCCACAAGGAAGGCTAGTAACCTAATATTAATGAAGCTGCATAAAACCCTAGGTTACTGCTCATACAAATGCCTCGGCAGTCGATATGGATGTTATAAATCCTTCACTCCTTCAGTCTCAGGGAAATACACAGTTCTCAGCACAAGATTAAAGAGTTTGAGCAGGGCCTCCTGCAGCTTGGGGTTGCTATTTTTTAGCATCTCTGTGTTGATAATGTCAGGGCCTGCTGCAGATAAAGCTTTTTTCTGGTTGAATGTGTCTTCTTTGTAGTAATGGGGTTCTAATTGGGAGATATAAGCTGCAGAACAGTATAAATTTATTTGGCCGTTAGTTAGTAATTCACAGCCACAAGTGGGTCTCTCCTGTGGCTATTTAGAAGATGGAGTCGATGACCTCCACATAACCACATAATGACCCCCAAGTCTCTACCACACTTCATGTGGTAGTGTTTCAGGGAGGGCATTATAATCTTCTTGTTGCCTGTGGGCAGTGTGTGTGATGTGGGAGGTTTGTTTGGAGTAGCGTGTGTGTTGTGTGGTGTTAACTGTCCCTGCTTGCTTGCCACTGTCAGACTCTCTGTGCACTGTCCTCCTGCTGCAGTTCTCCTATCTCAGTTCTCAGGGCCACGTCCTCCTGCCGCAGGCCTCCTATCTCAGGTCTCAGGGCCTCATCCTCCTGCCACAGTTCTCCCATCTCTGGTCTCAGGGGCACGTCGTCCTGCCACAGTTCTCCCATCTCGGTTCTCAGGGCCTCGTTGTCCTGCTGTAGTTCTCCCATCTCTGGTCTCAGGGGCACGTCGTCCTGCCACGGTTCTCCCATCTCGGTTCTCAGGGCCACATACTCCTGCCACAGTTCCACCATCTCTGGTCTCAGGAGCACGTCCTCCTGCCACAGTCCTCCCATCTCGATTCTCAGTGCCTCTTCATCCTACCGCAGTTCTCCCATCTCTGGTCTCAGGGCCTTGTAAAAGACTGAATCGTGTTTTAAATAAATAAATTGTCCTCCTGCCACATGAGGGGATCTCCTGTTAGCCACCAGCGCTATAAATGGGTATGTCATTTTCATAGGATCAGAATTTAAAAAAGTAAATTATTAAGGATAATAATAGGGTGATACTGTAACGGTTTATTGCTTTAAACCATCAATGATATGGCCCTTGCTAAGTACAATTAAATATATTATTTTAGTACTGATAATACTACAGTATTATTTACCATAAACAAAGTGTCATCGTTGCCATGCTTACCATGCAAGGTTGACTAAGACCACAAGGAGTCCTCTCCCAAATGTAGAGGATGAGGAAAATGGAAGTTACCCAGCATAGCTTTTAATGTTATAAAAAAAATTGTGTAAATGTTATAACCTACCATGCCTCAATGGACAGAACAAAAGGCACAAAGACTGATCCAAACAACAGGTTGCTACTCAAGTTGGCTTCACTAAAGTAGCCAGCCAAAAAAAAGCCACACCTATTGATGATGAGTGGAAAATGGGTTACAAGGAATGGAAATTGGAAGTAGTTATCATTTTTGTTTGTAATCAAGCTGCCTTAGCGTTATACCAGCGTTATACCGCACTGTCATTGCTTGTGTTTTTTTTTTTCCATACTATGTCAGCTTGTCATACATTAAATTTGAGGAAACTTTTGGTTTTGGGGGGTTCTCAAAGCTAAAATTGTGAAAATATTATCAAACGTTAATATTTTCCATCTGACAAAAGACTTTCTGTTCCGGTTTTTAGAGCTAAGCTGTCCTTGTATTCAGTGAATCAATCTGTCCTACAAGTCCGAGCTGGACTAAATGAAACTGGTGGACTGGTTTTCAACCCTTCATCTATGCTAGACATACATACAGAAACAACACAAATCTGACAAGACAATGAAAAATAAAAGTGTCACAATGGTGTACGGTGTTTAATTTGAGATTGTTGTAGTAACTGTTTTTGTATTCCTGAGTAAAGTATTCCCGAAGAAAAGCATCGAGCTGTACAAACAGTGAAAGTGTATAATTGCAAGCCGAATAATTTAATCTAGGGGTGCCTGCAAGGAAAGTATGCAATATATTTTCAAATGTCTTTTACGTTAGCATTTAGAGTATGCTTGCATCTGCAGTATGAACACGTGCAGAAAACCAAAATTATCCCATGCTGCCTGACAGTGGTTGTTTTCTGGTTCAATGTTAAGCTCAGCATGCAAAGAGTTGAAGAGTTTATACCCCTTCTCATTGTTTTAGGAGGCACAGCACGCCACACTCATTTTGCTACGTTTGACATGAGCTAAGGCCAGACTAAAATTGAGAACTCAAGGGATGCTAGTTCTTTTGGATGATGTTGATAAATTGAGTATTAGGCCTTATCAATATATTTAAACACTCTCACACAAGCTTACCACAGCCCGTAAAGCAAACAATCAGATCAGAACTTGCCTGACAAGCAGAATCGGGTTAAGATGGGTTGACCAAAACTACGCAGCACAGACTTTCTTCATGTTGATTTAAGCATCTATTCAGTCATTCATATTATTCTGGGTCTTTGGTGGCTCTCAATAGTCCATCCTGGCTCTACCGTCTTCTTGCTCATAACAAGACAAAGCAAACACAGCTGTTGTCTGTAGTGCCCGATATGACATAGAGCCAGAAATACAAACTGAGCAATGCACAACTATAGCAGCTAAAAAAAATATATTATTTCTCGTCATCACAGTGGTGAGTAACCCTGTAGTTAGTCAGCCGCTCCAAGCTTCTGCCTACGTTCCACTCGTGCTCCTCAGCCACAGATGAGCATAAGGTTAGGTGAGGGGTGGGGTGGGGATAAGGGTTGGTGTAATCCACAACCTTGAGGCTGGAGCATGCAAGAACTAGCCGTTTACCAGCCGTTGCCAAGTTTAGTCATCTGGGGTGCCTTGATTGACACAGGCATGCATGCTCGACCTATGTGTGAGTGAGTCATTGGCGCATGCTCCTCATTCAGGTACAACCCACTCCTGCAATAAAGCCATTAGCTCAGCAGGCTCTGGCTGTGATCTTTTTGTCATTTATAATGTGCTGCTGCGAGGAATGACTAAATGAGCTTGAGAATTGTAATAGCCGCTGTAATGTGAAGCATTTCTCTCTGTTTTCCACACTAACCACATTTTCAAGGCTGTGATGGTGGCTTAGGGGGGCAAGCAATGTGGTTGGCTGGCACTGGGCACTGAATCTACAGATGGAGATAATTGCAGCACTATGACCAGCTTGCCCAGATTTGTTAGTTTTAGCAGCACTTGTCCTTCCTATAATTCCTTGTGTCTGGCATCTCTCTGGGGATGTCTGCCTGCTCTATCCCAAGAGGGACAGAGATTCACATAGTAGGGTAGAGAAAAAAAAATAGCTCTCTGCATGATGACGATTTTGTTCCGGTTAAAAGATGGTGAAACCCTGCCTAATAGTAATCTACCAACTAATGAAGGACACATCATCTCTACTTCACAGGAAAGGCGAATGCAACCAGAATGACAATTTATAAAGTCTCTGTGTTATCTCACAGCATTCATTAGCTTAATCTTCATTTGAACTGCCTGAGTGACAGCACTGGGCTCCTGGGTGTATAGCTGCCAGGGCTGTGACCTAATGTGTTTTTACCCTTGCAAGTGTTTACCCGGAAGCTAACAGCTATGATTTAGAGGTGTTTGTTTTACAATGTGTTTTACACAAGCCCAGTTGACATGGCAGAAGGGTTTTAATTTCAAACGTTTACTGCTTGATTTCCCTAAGCATACAGAGGGAATTTTACAGTGGTAGGATAGTAACATTAGCTAATGATGGAGGACATGTTGTGATGATTCTGTCAGCACTAAGAATGGCAGTTAAACCAAAATCCATACATTGAAATATTCTGTCTAATGGGTTTATGGAAAAGGGAGTGGGATCTTTTCTCCATTGTTAATATAGAGGGCAGTTGTGCCTCCCAGCTGCAGTCAACCACCAGGCAGTGATCTCTCAGTTTAACATCAAACTTGAACAAGTAATCCGGTTATACATACTCAAGTCACTAAGAGCTTGGACTGTTTAGTGATTAGTGGACTGATTAGTTTTTCCATCAGTATGCATTTTTCCCAATCATAAGGTATCATTATTTCATAGTTGCCTCTAATGGCTAACAGAAGACTTCAATGCTAAAGAAAACTTTAGTGTGGGAGTCAGCTGAGCAAAATATCTGATCCATGCAAAGCCCCAGTTATTTCATTGTAGGGGAGGGTATATCTACTGCACTACCACAGGGAATCATGGTGTAAAGATCCATGGAGGCAGCATGCCCTGGGGCACTGGTTATCTTGTAGTACCAATGGTCTCCAAAACCACAGTAGGAAGCAGCGTGCATAGGCACAGAAAGAAAAAAAATGCAGACAATGCAAGGGATGCCCCCACTATATCAACCTTTAAGGGCCCAAGACTCCACTTTGTTGGCAATTCTCCATTAGTCCTGTAAAAGCACAGGACACAGTAAATGGGTTGATTTTGCAGAACAGAGAATCGAGAATGCCCACCTTCTGGTCAACAACTTGTGAGAGGAATCCATATCCAGATGCCTGACCCAGGGTAGCCAGTCCTGAGGCAAGGACACTATGAAAGGAAAACAGTATTCAGCATATCCCGTTCACCCACTGAAGAACCAGACCACATACT
Organism: Hiodon alosoides; assembly: GCA_025775065.1. Taxonomy (NCBI): domain Eukaryota; kingdom Metazoa; phylum Chordata; class Actinopteri; order Hiodontiformes; family Hiodontidae; genus Hiodon; species Hiodon alosoides. The sequence continues at coordinate 6,431 of JAOYSI010030045.1, forward strand.
GCAGCATTTATGTGCCGGATTAACATCTGGCCCTTCTCCCACGGGTTTATTTTCTACAGTAAGTAGTTTTTGTTTTGAAAGTTCCACTTTACCTGAAACCATCCACAGTGCATTTTTATGAAGTTGTTGAGACAGCTCTGCGTGAAGGATGTTAACAGGGATTGATTAATGGACTGTGTGTTTAGTATAGACTTCGTTAACTGTCAGTGGTATTGGTCCCAATACAGAGACTGCACATGTATGTCAAATTTTATTGTTTACACAGTCGCGCATTTTATAGCCAGATTATTTTATTTTTCCAATAGCGAAATGTACAGTATGAAATTAGTTACATGAATGTTATTTCTAGAACGGAAAAAATCCGAGATGCAAGGTCAATAGTTTAGTCACATGAAATGGAAAACTTTTTTTTTTTTTTAAAGATCCGATTGCAGGGAATGTATGTGCTTATACAACAGTTTTATATAGTGTGATTCTGCGTATAAATTCAACAATAAAAGCTTTTGCAGAGAGACATTTAAACAAGAAAGTTGATCCACTCTCTGTGGTTAACTCACACAAAGTAATTGTGTTGAGAGGGGAAATTGTGTTTTACGAGCATCCACAGCTGGAACTATGTGTGGACCATGGAGACCAGTTCTGCCCAATGCCGTCTGCTCATTGTTCACTGTCAAATCTGCTGAGGAGTGGCAGGGGTTGGTGGGAGCTATATATTTTACAATCAAATTAATTTCTCAAAACAGTCATAATAAATGTCCCAAAAACCCCAAAGCGCTTGGGTGCAACCTACCTTCTTCTGGCAGTAGATTGCTCGTGAGCGATTCACTGTATAGTAAGATATGGCTCCACTGTCGCAGTAAGATTAGTCCCGTGAGCAAAATTCGGTGAAGCACATTTCCATATGGGCTCTGTTACATTAACCTTAACCCTAACCGTTTCCACTCAAGGAATGTGGCTGAGTGCTGCTGGGCTTTTTCTGGCATTCAGATGCTTGACCTTCCTGCAAGTCCCATATTCCCTCTAAATGCTTTTGAAACCATGTTTTCAAAAGGCAACCTTCTGATTCAGCCTCAAGAAAGCTTTCGATAATCTTCAAAATGTCTGGTGATGTACATGGTTTCAGTCGTGCCACTCAACACTTGTGGCTTTTCCGTGCTAGTGCCCCTGTTGGCATCCACCACGCACACAGGCCTCCAGATTGATGCTAGCCCACTGCTGCGTTCTTGCTGACCCCCAGCTGAGGGTACACACATTGGGAAGCTCCTCCACACGACTCCCACCCACCACACTGCTCTGCAGTTTGAGACATCGTGTTGCGTTGTTGGGCTTCTCAGTAGACACTCTGATCCAGAGCAATGGGCACAACTTCCTATTTATTACAATTAACAATCACTTAACTGGAGAAAATCTGATTTCATGGGCTTCTGAAATGCCCAAAGGCTGCCAGTTTAAAAATTAACCAGGGCGCCCCCTATTGGCCTGCTGCAACGTTTGTGTGATTTGTGAGGAAAATAGTCTTCACTCACATTTTTTTTTAAATTTCAGTATCAACAGTTCCAAGTTCAATATTATGCTGCATTCCCAAAAGAAACCACGCAACTTCAAAACACTAAAAGGCTGGGAAAATAAAGCCACAGGTGACTCTCCTCGTATCAGCACTTCCTCACAGGAAATCCTGAAACTAACTTTTAATCTGGTTTAAGTTTGATCAGTACAGACATCAACCCTCCCCCTTCCCGAATTAATTTGCCCCAAATTAATTACATGATATTTTGATTGGATCTTTACTGCAACTGCACATATTGGTGTCAAATTAGACTCAAAAAGCTACACGTGTGATAATAATAAAGTAATAATTCCAGCCCCCGACCTCCCCCCTGCCTCGCCCCCCCGCTTAAAAAAGCATTGCCGTCACTCCTAAAAAAGTCTACACGTCTTTATTTTGGTAATCTGCTTCCGTTTCCAGGGGGCGAAAATCCACAATCGTCAACAATTCAAGAAGTGGTGGGAACTATAACGGGCTCAAAGTCACATGAGCGATTTTATTTTCCCAGTAACTGCATACATTTGGGGAACGCGAACTGGAAACGGGAACTCTTTTAGAAAACCAGCTCGTAATTAAAACGTTTTCTTGAATGAAAGTTCAGCTTTCTGGTTTAGGTCTAAGAAAGTTACAAACGTAACTGCTAAACTAGAAGACCAGGTAAGATATTGCTTTAAAAAAAATTTTAAACTGTAACTTTAATCCAATTAGAATGGGTCTGTCACACTCACTTTCAGACTGAAAAATCGTCTGTTTTGTTAAAAATTAAACAGGAGCTGTCTTGAGGTTTTCTGAAATATTTAAACACTGACCGGATCTTATATGCTTTGAACTGGTCTTAGCGAGAAGTTATTTCAGAATTAACTATCAAATATTGAAAACTGATTTGACGGAACACCTGGGCGCCGTGACCCATTCAATGTATGGTTGTGCGTTATATTGCCATCTTTGCGTTATATTGTTTCTTTGCGTATTATTCATGGTCCAAATGGCGAGCTACGTGTTTTGATCTAACAGTAGTTAAAATTAACGATAGTTAACATTTTTACAGCGCCAGGAATGGATATTTCCTCGAGGTAGTTCTAACGCAACTTTCTCCGTTTATGATGTAATTTTGATGTAATTAAGGTATTTATTTTCTGGGAATAGGATTTTCATTATATTTATTTTGAAAGGTAAAAGCAATTCATTTACAAACTGTAAAATGATATCCATTCATTACTACACCTTTTCCATTTGGGTTCACTGAATATTCATGCTACATTACAAATTCCTATAAAAAAATACACGTTTATAACTGCGGAATTTAGAAAATGTGTGGTGAAAACAAATTTCAAGGGGAAAAATGTAATAGGTCCCGTACTAAAGTAATTTAGGAGGGATCTTTATAGTCCATTCGATTCTGGGAGAACGTGATAAATTTCGACAGCGCTATAGGAAGCAGCAGCTGAGAATCTACCGGTGTTGGTGAAAAATGCTCCGCCAACTGTCTTGGGAACCGGAGGAGGGGATTGTGTAAAAGCCGGAACGAGACGGAACGGCCGGGACAGTACGTCAATGAATCCAATTGCTTTAAAAAACATATTTGAAAGTTGCACACACGTGAGGAGAATATTTTACCAATCAAAACGGATAAATTACGCGCTGTCATTAACCCGTTCCGGCCCAGAAACCTATTCTTATCCCCAAAAAGCTCTCGGAACACTGATGATACACACAATGCAACTAAATGAGGACATCATGATACCATTGAACCGACCTTTATCTGCCCATTCCGCGCATAAACAGCTGCAGAAACAAAACCGTTCTATGAAAATGATACACACCATACAACTAAGTGAGGACATCGTAGCACTACAGAACCAAAAAAGAAAAATAAATTTCTATTCCATGCAAAACTTAGTTGCATTATGAGTATAATTTCCGTCGTCTTTGCCCCTTCGGAACCCAGTGTTCCGGGAACTTTTTGGTGAAAAAAAGAGGTTTCTGGGCCGGAACAGGTTAAAAAGCACATTATTAATCGGTTCTGATTGGTGAAATATTCTCCTCACGTGTGTGCAACTGTTATGGGCAGTCACTCCTGACCACTCTATGCATAGCCCCTGTGTTCTCACAAACAGGCCATAGCAACAGCTCTGTGAATGAGAGTTAGGGATCCCACAGGCTCGGTGGACAGGCCAGCATGAACTGAGGGATGACTTCTAGTATAATACTATAGCAGCAATCCAGCAGGAAGAGCAGTTGTTCTACAACTGTGAGGGCTGTATGTAGCTGGGAATTCACTAAGTCTGGAATTTGAATTTGAGGTCTCACCTCAGGCTATGCTAGATAAATGGGATTAGGTTGTTGGATTCGAGAGCCACTTGCTTTTACTCACTGGTATGCAGCCTTTCCAGTTTTTTTTTGTTTTTACCTGCTACTTTGCAAGTTTGTGCTATGGAAGGTGAAAGGGTATATCCATGGTAAGGATGAGTGAACTGTTTCTCACCAATACCCCTCACCTTCCTCTCCCTACCCCCATCACAATAATCAGAACTTTGCTTCAAATTCCTAAACTTCCTGTTTCGGTTCAATCAGGGAGGGGCTGTGGGTCGGGTCGGGTCGGGTTGTTGCCGGTAGTAATGCACACAAGTCCTTGTCTAAGTTTCGGTTTATTCACGTCTCTTTCCGACAAATGACTCCTATCCAGAGAGCTCAGCTGTTTCTCATTGTTTCAAACTGTTTGCTGCTCCCATATTGACTTCATTAGGGAGAACAGGCTTCAAAGGACTCTCCTAACAACAGTCCCTGTTCATAACCCTCTGAATCAGAATCAAACTTAAGTTAACAGATGTATGTTATAATAGGATCGTCCGAGGTGCGCTGAATTCTTAGGCAGTTAGCCTTTTTTTAACAGCTCTTTTGTTTACACAGTGTTTAAAGCCCCTCTGCATTCCATCCAGTCACTGTCATTCATTAGCACTGTCCACAGCACATGCTCTAATGCTGGCGATCGATGAGAGCTGAGCTGTGACTTACTTTAACCACTATCCCCTGACCAGTCCTGGCCCCTTTGTCAGCTCCCTGAGTGACTGATGCCACTGCACTGTCCCCTTCGGGCACTGGGTGGGCAGTCATAGTTTTATTTATGCTCTAATGGAATTGTATAAGAGCAAATGTATTAGGGGCCGTATCTACGTCACTAATTACTGATCTGAGATTATGGCTGATCTGCACCTAACTGCAGTTTTATGTCACCCAAAACACGTGGAATTATACAGCCAGCCAGCATGTCATTCTTTTAAAATGGTCCCTGGTCTACAGGTCCTCATGTCGGAAGAACTGCAGGGATTTAGTAGGAGCGGATTAGCATGTAAATTTCAGTTTCACCACACTCTGCATTACTGCTAAATTGCTAAAATCACTTAATTAGTAGGTTAGCGTTACGTTTTTTTTAAAGCTAGAAATGTTGAAGAAGGACATTCTTGTTCCTTTACAAGATTGGCATTAGTGTTCCATTATAGCTGCTAGGTTCTTTTTTCTGTCTTTCAGGATGTTAAAGGTTGGCTATCTCATCTGCACTGGTCCATGAATCTTAAGGGAAGGCCCCTGGCTTTTGAGACAGCTGTCTTTGAGATAGACACTACTGCAGGATGAAGGCTGCCTTTCTGATTGCCTGTCTCTGTGTGTGTTTGTGTATCTGACTGATAAGGCTGTTGACAAAGCTATGCGATCAGACTTTGAACACCGAGGACAGAAACTCCTAAGAGTACAGACAAGACACTGTTTATGGCCATATTTCTTGTCCTTTACCCCGACTCTGAGGCATGAGTATAATAAAGTCACCTTCTTTTGCGATTTTCAAAAACGTCAAAGTTCTTGACATTTAGTGTACATAAGTACATAAAAAAATGAATTTAATGTAAAACCATTATAAACTGGAACAGAAATGTGTTGCATGATGTAAGGAAGTCAAACAAGGGGGTTGCATGTCCCAGGGGTGGCTGTGGGCTGGTTTCCTGTTTGATGGGGAGAGAATGGGTATAGGGAGGAAGCACATCGTTATAAGTACGAGGGGTGTGTCCTTCCTTGATAGACTCCTTCATTGTCTTTGTGCAGTGAGGCTTACCAATTAACACTGTTGACCTGACAAAAACGTCAAGGACAACTGAGGACTGGCTTATTGGAAGCCCTTAAATGGCTAGGGCAGAGAAAGAAACAAAACCAAGTTTGCCAAATTAACACAAACGACCACGCAGTTACACGATTCTACACAAATATCCAGCACAAAGTGTATTGACTAATTAAACAAATTACAATTCATATAATCTGAATCTACCAGTTATTACCTTGCTCACGCAAATCAAAAACACAAACTAACAGTTTCAATCAACAATTACACGATACTACTCAGCCTTCCCATGTGGCACTGATGTTAAGCCAAGTAACCTCCAAGCACTGATAATTCGCTTATAGGGAGTCCTTAAATTGTTCGACCAGAACATCCGAAAGCCAAGCTTGCCTTTTTTTTGTGGGGGCGAGAATTCATCTCAATATGTCGAAATGATGAACAAAAGGGTTTTCTTTCTTCTGGAATGTAGCGGGCTCACAGAATCCAGGAATACGGGCTCACAGAATCCAGAATCAGGCGGGTCCTTGCCAGGGAGAGGATTCCTTATTGTCTCGGTCTGTGTGGTGGTCTTCAAACTTAACTTGCCTCCTAACTCCTAAGCTAATTAGCAGGAACCATGATCTGTGGTCTTTTAAATGGTCATTTATGTACTCAGTCTCTGCAGAGGTTTTGCAGATGGATTGCCAGCAGAAGAGAAATAAGGAATATCTTTTCGATGGTTTTATTGGGGTGTTTCTAATCTTGCAGGAATTGCTGCTTGAGCTGAGAAGTCACTTCTTGATGACGGAGAGCGAGATGTAATTTGTTTTGACTGGCGTAATCCATGTTCCCAACACCATTATGTAGCCATATGCACAAACAGCAAATGGGATAAATGGATTTCCTCAAGAGTCAGTTCAGATTTTCATCCAGTGGTTTTATCATCTTAGTTTTTTAAATAAAAATATATCATCTAAAAGATGCCTGTCCTGTACTAAAACCAGTATTACAGAATTTTATTTCAAGGCTTTGTGAGGCCACAAAATCGTAGTCTTGACCCAACCGAGCTTTGGCATCAGTCTCATTGGGATATTGACATTAAATTGAGAGTGCAACAGGAAAAACTGAAGGAAGTGTTTTGGCCTGCCGAGCTCCTATCCTTTCTACCATTGACAGTTTAATTTACTAAAAAGAAAGATAACTAAACATGCAGGGGGTTTAAGCATAAGTGCTGGCAGATATAAACTGAAATATGGCAAGTCAAGTATGGGATTAATCAAACCTTTCCAATGAATTATATGAATACCCATGTAGGATATTACAGAAGTGCTGCATGATGTTGTCACCAGCATACATATGTGTCTGAGGATACTGCAGGATGTAGTCTCTGGGTTACATGTGAATACAAAAGTGTGGCCAGCCTACTCCAGCAGGCATAGAGATGATGGGCGTTGGTACATTCCCTCACAGTTCATCCTTTTAACTGGCCCTCTGAGAGACTAATCTCTGCTGTCGGCATTCATCAGGGTGCTCATCAGAGTGTTGAAGTTTTTTTTATCCTATAGAAAAACAACAACCACATAAGTAGTGGAAAAAGTGTAGGAAGAGAAATGAAGGAAAACCAGCGGTTTGGCAAGGCCAGACTATGAGTGGAAAAAGTGGGAGAAGAACTGACTTATGAGTGCAACTAGAACCTTCTTGTTTCTCACCCTGGTGCACCATGAAAGCTCCCTTGGTTTGGACACAAGCAAGATTCTAGTTAGTCCGTCACCATGGTTACACAGACCCTCGTTTGGAGAGGGAAAAGAAAGCTGTAGAGCGTGACCTCTGAATGCCGGCCACATTTAAAAACTATGTTGGTTTATTTTTGTATGTGGAGGTTGGGAGATAACAATAGGGGTTGGGGTGTTATTGCGAACGGAGGATATTGAGAACGGAGAACATTGAGCAAAGGCAAGGACTGTGCCAGTGGCTTTGAAGGCTTGAAGCTGGGCCAACAAAGGGCGGCTGAATGCAGTTTGGTTGGGGATAAATAAATCATAAATAAAGTGTGTTACTCACCGCACTGACTGGCGCGCTTGCACATTTGCGGTGTTGGCATCGAAATGCAGACAAGTCGTTTCGAAAATCAAAGGCCTCCACAGTGCTGAAGACATTGTCTGCCACATTTCATTTTCCAAACACGCATGACTCTGTTATTATTTTTTATACCTGGACTTTTTTCCCCCATTGCTAATCGTGAAGTATCAGATAGCATTGTATAGAATCAGAATTAAGCATTTTCTAGCCAACAATATCACATATCTGAACTGTACTGCTGACAATATAGACAAGTGTTCTGGGCGAGAGCGTGATAGCAGAGCAAGGGCCTAAAGCTACTGTAATATCCTTACCCACACAGAGTAGTTTTCAGGAAGAGGCTAATTTAGACCGGGGTCTATGTGTTGTGCCATACGGATTTTAGGTGGTGGATTAGGTGGCGGACTAGTTAATTTCACACAGTGCATTTTAAATACAGCTGTCAATTCATTATGGTTTTCTGGTCATTCACTTTGAGCAACTTAAAACAATGATTCTAATGACTGATGGTTATAATGGTGTAAAATTCCTATGTGTAAATACCTGATTGTCCCATGTCCAGACTTTTGCACCTCATCCATCAACATATACAAATAATTACTGAATTATTATTTACTCAAACCTTATGGCTGCTGGAAAAGTTCTGTGGCTGAAAACGATTTTTCTTACCCATGGAAAACATTTAAGGACGATAATACTTTTTTCTTTAAGCTGCTGTAAGCTTTTTTTCTGAGAGAAAAATACCTGTGTTTAATAGCTGTGGATGAGCCCCAATTAGCAATAATATGTAATACTCTTTGTTTCTGCAGAAGAACCAGTGTTTTTGTGGGGGGGGGGTTTGGTTCCATGGATACTGTTGGCTGGGAGAGCCCCTCTCCACACTGTCCAAACACCATTGTCCTCTCTCTAAGTGGATCCATAGGCTTGCCCCTCCCCCTACCGCTCCACACAGTTTAAAACAAACTCTTTCGTCTTCGAGGAAGCTCTAATGAGAGAGAGATGAGAAGTCCAATAGCCCTGATTTTATGAGTTTCGTTAACTCAAGTGGGGGGAAAAAATGCTTCTCGCTTCCGGTCCCTGTGGTGAGGAAACGCTTGGACCTGAGGGTAATGGAGGGCGATCTGTCACTTCTCTGACCTGAATCGGCCAGCACCAGAACACGGATCGATGGCCTGTCCACAGGTTCAAGTCACTGTTGTTGGCCATCATCCCCTGAGTACTGCTGAACCGGATGGATAATTGGAGCACAGGTCTACTGCTTCAAAATGGCTATCTCCTCATATTCTACTATTCTGCTCTGTTTGCAGTCTGTGTTTTGGCTGTTTTTGTCCGAAATTGATGACTGAATCAATCACAAACAACTCTGTGGAGGCCATACACTCCTTGTTCTTATTTTGAAAAGTAAATTTTTGGAAATTACTCTTTTCTTCTGGCAGAAGACAAATGTATAAATAAACATCAAAGACTACATCTATGTAAAAAAAACATTTGAACCTGTCCACGCATCTTTTTCCCGAAAATGTCCTCCTCACTTGTTTGGGAGTTCCCACTGGCTGCTGATTGGCTGTCCTCCATATTTGCTTGTGTGGTTGTGTTTATGAATACTTTTGTTTGTTTTGTTTGCTTCCACGAGACCTGCTTCATTCCCCCCTAGACCTATTTCATTCCCTCTCATGGGACCTGTTTTGCTTGCACTCACTGGACTTTTTTCATCTTTGCTTTTATCGTTATTATTATTATTAAATGAAAAATTTTACAGTATTGATGGTATGGTCAGAATGTGTGGCACTGCTTCAGCCATACCGGTATACTGCTCGGCCCTAGTAAAGTGCCTTCCACAGAGCATTAACATCAATCAATTAATACTTGGACTAAGAAAAACGCCAGTGAATACAGGTGATTCTTTAACATAGAAAAGCGAGAGGATGGGAGCCGTTTGAACAGAGAAAGGCATTCTGCTTTTCTTGAATTCTTGAGAGATAAGATGTGGCAAATCCGAAGGTTGTGATACAGAGTGCAGTAATGTGTGCTGAAACTATCACGCACAATAAAACGCAGTGCACTGCGTTGATAACCAATTCATTAGTTTCATTCACTGTTTTCATGATTCTAATCTTAGGCTGGGACAGGCAAAGAGTGTATAAATAACTCTGGCTGGAGAGTTGCCGTTTTTCTTTATGGGACGCTGTGATCCCTCCCTTAGGGAGCCCGAGTCCCCTAGACCTTGGCCATATGGCTGGCGGGAGGCCAGGCTTCCTCTGTTTAGGTTGGGACAGAATTGGACTGAAACAATGTGGAGCAGCGTCCTTCCTGTTCTGCTCGCTTCCCCACAAATACACACACACACACACACACACACACACACACACACACACACACACACACACACAACCACATTCACTCACACATATACCCACAGACACACACACACATACACACACTCACACACTAACACATATACCCACATTAATTCATGCAAACTTACACATAAACTAACTCACACATACCCACAATCACTCACGCACATACCCACACACACGCACTCACACACACACATACCCACACTTGCACATATACCCACATTCACACATGCACATACCCATATTCACTCACTTACACACACAAACAAGAAGTTAAGAGAGAAGGAACTGAACAGTTTAACCGAGAGGTAACAGCTGGACAATTCCAACAAAAATCCTGCTTCTTTTATTGCTTGCATTAGCGGCGATGCTGTGTGTGCGATGGACCTTGACATGATGACATGCTTCAAAAATATGACTCTAGTACACTGGTACAGTAACTATGGTGCAGTGGTGCAGGGAATCTTATGCAGTGGTACTGTGCCGCACCTTTTCTCAGGAGATTGCTGTGTGTCAGCCAGCTAAGCAGCTTGTCTTATGCTGATCCTGTGTCATACTCAAGCCCAGGGTGGTGTAACTCCGAGTAGACTGGATGGAGAAACCAACACTGTGGATCTGTTTCAAAAGCTCTGCGTATCTTTAAGAACACCAAGACTCAAGAACGCAGGGTGGTTATTAAAAAAGGTTGAATTGTACTTTGGCATCACCATAGGAAACTACAATATCCCTAGATAACTCAGATACTGAAATAACAGTTGATTTCAATATATTAGTAGCTCACTTACTCACTCAGCCATTCTATTTCGATGTCCTGTTTACAAATGGCAATGAGCACTGTGTCTTTGTTCCTCAGCTGTTATTCCGACCACAGCATAGATGCTCTTTTTATGTAATTTCCTTGTTCTTAGTTATCTTTTATCTTTCAGTCGCATATGTCCTGTTCTGGATATAGGGCAACTTTTCTGTCTTATGACCCTGTGCATTGTCCTGCTCTGGATACGGGCAAAGTTGACACTAAACTGAACTGAATTAAATCCTGAACTGAATGATTGAGCACTGTCCTCTCTCTGCCAACTGCCTGCTGCCAATATAGACAAATAAGATAAATATTTATAGTAGATTTTTTACGCTTTCAGCTTTTTGTACTCACACATATTATCAGAATTGTTGCCCCTTAAATGGTAATTCCTCTCAACCAAGCAAGGAAGTGGCATCAATCAACCTTTCAGAACAGCCTTATTTTTCCTCAATGTTTCTTGATGCATTGCGAGTTTCAAACGAGTGACTTCTTCCATTATATTCTTAACCTGTTCTGCCCAGTAAACTTAACTTAGTTCTGAAGTGCACCATCAAATTTTCAAGTCTTTTTCATTCTCGCTCAACATTACAGATATCATCAAGTCCTGTTCTTGACCATTACACACAGCCACTTGTGGCCCTGAAGGAATAGACAGGAACACAATTGTTTAGTGACCATACTGCCAGTAAGCCACTTTCTTCAATCTACCAATTAAAAAAGAACGAGAAATATTTAAATTAAACTCTCCAGATAAGTAATTCTCAGAGAGTGATCCTCAACAAAGGCATTCAACTCACTTCATATGAAATGCTTTCACAGGGGTTGCCATTGGTTATGAAAAGATCCTGTACAAAGGATATGACTGACACTGTTATTGTCCAATCAGAGCCAGAAAAAAAGCTCTTCATTCACTTCAACTTTATTACATTTTCCTAATAGATTTATACAGCAAGGCTGTGCTAGGCTAAATTATCCTCAGAACTCCATTGTTATCTCTATGAGAAATTGTACAGCCTGACTAAATGAACAAGAGGGATTTTTTTAAATGTTCAGTAGAAGGCGATACATCTCTAATTCTTTCGAGGAATAATGGCAGCCGGAAGAGCATGCAGTAGAGCTTTAAATGTATTCATTCTTAATTAAAAATATATTTTATTAAATTTTCAATGAGGCTGCGCTTTCAATGTTTCCTCTGAGCAACCGTTACTGGTAGGAGTTGCTTATCTAAATTAAACTGAATCAGGTATTCTCGATGAGCTCATGGAATTGGGCTTTTTCTACCTCCTGGACTCAGTGCTATCCTTTTCAGACCATTCAAACCAAACCCTTAATCAAGCTATCTTAATCAGAAAATACCTTCCAAAATCCCAAAATAATAAAGCGGTACGGCTAACTGTAATAGCAAAATAGCAAAAACACAAATTCTTAACGTTGTCTTTGGCATAAATGTTTGTTATTATGCTTTCTCTGATTCTGGTGTGTGGCAGCAGGCATGCTAGGTTTGGAACAGCAAAAACATGCACACACACACACACACACACACACATTCACTCTCTCTCTCACACACGAACACACACATTCACTCACTCTCTCACACACACATTCACCCCTTCTCTCTCTCTCTGTCTCTCACACACATACACACACAGTCTGAGAGATAAAAACCCCAACGGCCATTCTGCTTGCCTCATGTTCTGGATGTGTCACGCTTCCCAAGCCCCCTCCTTCCTTCCCTCTGTTCCAGGCTTCTCCTTTTGTCCTTCACTTCTCCCTCACCATCTTCTCCTTCCTTTAGCATCCCTTGGTTTGTAGGAGGGCTGTCGGGCTTGCATACATTAATTTTTTTTCTTTCCTTTTGTGATAAGACTGTCCCCAGTGTCACTGCCTCTGTCTGCCTCTGCGTCGGAGCAGGTAAGAGACTGTACTTCTCTGCTGCTAAATTTAATTTAAAGCGGTGTTCTGGATGTGTCACGCTTCTGGGCCTCCTCCTTCCCTTCCTCTTTGCCAGGCTGCTCCTTTCTCCTTCTTCTCCCTTTGCTGTGCCATTTTTCCTCTCGAGAGGAACAGAACCACAGCCATGACATGTTGACAAGAGGAACAGAACCACATCCATGACATGTAGATGAGAGGAACAGAACCACAACCATGACATGTTGACAAGAGGAACAGAACCACATCCATGACATGTAGATGAGAGGAACAGAACCACAGCCATGACATATAGACGAGAGGAACAGAACCACAGCCATGACATGTTGACGAGAGGAACAGAACCATATCCATGACATTTTGACGAGAGGAACAGAACCACAGCCATAACATGTAGACGAGAGGAACAGAACCACAGCCATAAC
>JAOYSI010030045.1:19755-31428 GCA_025775065.1 Hiodon alosoides
ATAACTTGTAGACGAGAGGGACAGAACCACATCCATGACATTTTGACGAGAGGAACAGAACCACAGCCATAACATGTTGACGAGAGGAACAGAACCACAGCCATAACATGTAGACGAGAGGGACAGAACCACATCCATGACATTTTGACGAGAGGAACAGAACCACAGCCATAACATGTAGACGAGAGGAACAGAACCACAGCCATGACATGTAGACAAGAGGGACAGAACCGCAGCCATAAGCAGTTTTTCAGAGAGCCATTCTCTCAGATTAGTTGAACGGCCAAACCACAGAACTGTGTGACTTAACTCTTGTTTTATAACAGGAAAAGGCTTTCCCAGCCTTCCCTAACTGATAACTGCACCCGTTTTTCCTTCCGGCTCATGCAACGACAACTCATAAAGGGTGTGCCAGTAAATAAAATGTGTGTGTGTGTGAGAGAGAGAGTGTGTCAGTGTAAATGTGTGTGTGCGTGTGCGTGCGTGTGTTTGCGTGTGTGTGTGCGTGTGTGTGTGTGCGTGTGTGTGTGTGGTGGGCAGATGTACCTTGATTATAATAAGGCAGGTCCCCAGTGTCCAGAATACGGCTTGCACACACATAGATGTTCACAGTAGGACATCCCGTGCATGGAAGGCAGAGGAGATATATTGGGGTGAAGTGGGGGAGGGGGTTCTGAACTCTTGCAGGGTTAAACTCTGGCTCTTCTCTCCAGCAACCCAGGAGTTGAATTGGAATGAGCAATGCACCTCTGGATCAAGTTCACAATAGCCATTATTAATTCATGAGACGTTTTTTCACTCTGTCCTTGAAAAGCAAGGACAGGTTTATCGCTGTGGTCCCATGAAGGCCTGAGGAGAGGAGACTCTAGGTGCTCAGACAGAAATAGAAAGGTTGTGACTCCAGGTGTCTCGCTGGATTCTTTTTAGTGTGTCTGCATGGGCCGTGAGTGAAGAGGGAAGTGAAGAGAGCTTTTTTTACTGGAGAAATATCACACATCAGTGCTAGTGGCAACAATTGAAACCCATCAGCCTCTCTGCAAAACGCACACCGCTCCTGAGATTGTATTAAAACCGAATGGCTTTCTAATGTGACAGTGACCTCTGTCTGGTAGATATGGTACTGAAATCCTAAAGGCCTAAAAATGCTTTTGCTTCGGTGAGCCTAAGCAAGGGAGAAGCTGGGAGGGCACAGGTATTGAGGAGTGTGTAGCAAATAAAAATGGGGATGACACTTTACATATTCCAGAAAGATTAACGATTCTGAAACGGGCAGAGAAGTAGGTTGGGGGCTTTTGTGCAGTAAACGCCTGTGCTACCACTAGGGTTGGTAGCAACTGTGAAATAAGAATCTGGTTCAGCTTTGCCTTGTGCCGTGGGCCTTGGGCTTTGCGTTGCGCCTTGCGCCTTGTGCCTTGTGCAAAGCCACTGTGCTTCCTGAGTTTTGAACCCAGCATGATCTGGAAGGAAAGGCTTTGCTTTCAAAGCAGTGCGGTTATGTCAGACCAAGGGCCCCTGCGGCGCATGCGGATACAGCCTCCAGGAATTCCATCGGAGGAAGGGAAAGCTGAAGTAGAATGAGAACGGGACTCCTTTTGCTCCTGGGAGGGAGTTCTGTCTTGGCCAAGTCAAGATTCTGCATCCTGCTATAGCAGCAGATATTTCAAAGAGGACAAGCTGCATCTGTGAGCATGATGGGAATAAAAAAAGGATCTTTCAATAAGCAATGTGTGTGGTGGGAATGGGTTTTGGTAGGGCTGTGAAGAGGGATGCTGGGCGGCTCGGCTGGAAATGCACCAGCATTGTGTGGTGAGAGCTTATGTGCTGCATCTGGGGGGTGGCTTGATGCTGCTGAAAGGGGATAGCAGTCGTTCTTCTCAATATTGTTGTTTAAGGCTTCTCTATAATGTTGCATAAAAGCCTTCTCCCCTCATCACATCAAGGCATCAACCCGTTGCTCTTCCTCACCACGAAGCACAAAGGTTTCATAGAAATGGATCAGCTTCATTTAGTGCGGAGCTCTGACTTTGCCGCCAGCCATTTCTCAACTGCGGAAACCCTTGGCGTGGCACCAAGGCAAGATGTTGGAGCTAGCCCTTGACATGACGACTCACCAGCCTGTGGCATGCCACTTAGCGATAAAATTCCATCTAATCACGCTGATTAAAAATAGGCCAGCTACCATTTGCAGTCCAGCTGGCAGTTTCCCCACCTCAAGCTGCAAAAGAAGTTGTAAAAGTTCTGCTGGAAGGTGATCTTGACCACAGCACCTCGATTGGTGCAGTTTTATTGTCTCTGGCTCTGGGTGTGAATGCCATGAAAGCACCAGTAAGTTACTCTGATCGAGGACCAGCTGAACTAGGCCTTCCTCGTCCTCTGAGGCACTGCATCTGTGTGTGTGTTTGCGCTGAAAGTATATACGCCAAAGCCCTCCACAATGTCCTGGAGAAGGGCATCTGTCAATCATTTAAATAGAACCATGATCACTCTGTATAATGCTGCTTAGCTTTTCTCACTTTATTACCTCACTCAAACTGCTCCATCTTTTAGTAAGGGAACCAAAAACTGCCATTGTGACTTTCTTTTCCCCTCATGTATGAAGTGTCTGGTCCTTTTTTCATTGAATGAGATTAGTTCTGGTCTCCCAAAGAGGTCACATTACATTATACAGTTACTTAGTGGGAGCGCTGGGACCATTTATTCATGTTAAAGGCTGTATAAATAAAGTCTGCAATAGTTTTCCTGTGGCTGGTGTTGGTATCTGCAGAACTTAAGGACCTCACTGCTTCTCTCCATTGCTCTGCCTTTCCGTCTTTTCTCTTTCTCTATTTCTCAGCCCTCGAGGCTGAGTGATCAGCAGGCTGGATAGCTAATAATAGTAAGTCACATGTGCTGAGGTTCCCATGAGCTCGGTGCAGGACGTTTATGGGCTGAAGTCGCTCTGCTCCCTACCATCATCTGATTTGGTGTTGGGTTTGAAGACGGGCGGAAGGGTACATTGTAAGGTGTGAAATACTTTAATCAATGGCTTGGTAGCGCCGTCTGGTGAAGTTAATTAGTTTTTCCAGTAAAAGGTGGTCGGTGCAGAAGTATTTTCCAGTAATAAGCTACTTACATTTTCTTCATTTGATTGGCCAGAGACAAGATGCTGTCGTTTTGAGATAAAAAATTCAGAAAGCAAGATCCGAAATGGGTCCCGGCCATGAACATGTTCATGCAGGAAAAGTGGTTTGCCCTGGGATGGTCTTACATTTCCAGGGATGGTCTTACGTGTCCTGGGATGGTCTTACATTTCCAGGGATGGCTGATTTATACCCAGGGCTGTGATGATCACGGTCAGGTTAACCTTCTGGTACAGAAGCCTTCCTCATGGTTCTAAACGACAACGCTCCTGTACAGATCCCTGTACGCATAAAGGCTCATGGTCATATTCTTGACCGTGAGGAAGACCACAACACACTGCGCTGGTCGTTCATTTGGCAGCTGATGTCGATGAAATGTTTCAGAAGGGTTTTTTTTTTTTTTTTTATAATATAACGTAGGGCTGAACTATATATTGAAATGACATAGCTACGTTGAAACATGCATTTTGTGTATTTATTATTCTCACTCTAATACGTGTGGAGCATGTCATTTTTACACACACATACACACACACACACATTTTCTTCTCTTTGATGAAGAAATCAAACGCAACTCTGCCCATGGCACCCTTCAGCTCCGAGCCACAACCAGTATTTGCTGTTGTAAACACAACAGAGCAAATGGGTCCAGTTTGTGAATGTATCTGTTAGATCATTTCTTTAATCTTCCAAATGCACTTATGCACTTAAAGTAGGGCTGAACGATACGGACCGACATGGGATGAATGGCAATATACAATATATATATATATATATATCTCAATCTTGTTTATGCATATTGTTTAGGGAGAGATTGGAGAGACGCAACAACTAGCCAGTTGAATAAGCTTAAATAAGTTATATCCATCTATATCTTGATGTTAACTATATTGTCTCGTCCTCTATCGCTTTTGAAAATACATTGATGTATCTCCAAAACGCGATACATCGGCAAGTCCTAATTTAAAGAATATTACATAAATGTTTCAGCAACTTTACACACAGAGGGCAGTATTTACACACAGGGCAGTGTTTACTCACAGAGGAGTCAGTCTGGCAGTCATTTACACACAGGGCAGTGTTTACACGCAGGGCAGTGTTTACTCACAGAGGAGTCAATCTGGCAATAAATTACTCACAGGGCAGTGTTTACACGCAGGGCAGTGTTTACTCACAGAGGAGTCAGTCTGGCAGTAAATTACTCACAGGGCAGTGTTTGAACGCAGGGCAGTGTTTACACGCAGGGCAGTGTTTACTCACAGAGGAGTCAATCTGGCAGTCAATTACAGACAGGGCAGTGTTTACACGCAGGCTGTGTTTACACACAGAGTCTGTCTGGGAGTCAGAAAAACGTGGACAGAGTTTATTTTGTAATTCTTATTCATTTGTCCATTTGCTTAGTGGAAAATGTGACCATGCATACGGGTGCCAGATGTTATGATCTGTGTTTTTTGGAATCACCCCCTCAGCAACAACTTCCATCAGTCAAGTTTAATCTGGAGCAAAACATATTTCATCAAAGTTCCAAAATGGCCCCCAGCCACCTAAATAATGATTAAACCTAATGTAATTACTCCGTTTTTCTTAGTCACTCAGTTTGTCTTATCCATGTTATAATGCAATCAGACTGAATCTCTCTTCCTGTTTATCTTTTTGGCCGTTTTCGTAATGACTTCTGAACAGAAAAAATTGTAATTTAGGTTAGTCATAACTTTGTCAGCAACTGTTTTTGTGAGATTATCGCCATCTAGTGGATATGGTGAAAGATATTGTGCATTGTTCTGTCATAAAATGTGTATCAGTATGCGCTGTTTATTTTTTCTGATCCCAAAAGTTGTTACCATTTGTTTAGTTTTTTGTTCATGAACTGTAAAGAGGAACAACTTAGTATTAGCACTTTTTACAGTACAATATTCTCCTAGAGTCGTGGCTGACAGAATCACTCTGACCAGGAACAGGATCAGGTTTTTGTGCCAAAGAGTTAATATACCCTTAATGCCACTAGGTGCCGTCCCCATCCAGGCTTCATCCCATTACGCAGTGAAGCTGCTGCAGGTTGTTTGTAATGCTCATTGTGCTTTGACTGAGTTGTTTTCATTTCTTTAGATAGGCTTTCAGCTTCGAGTGAACACTGTACTTAAACGGGACTCAATATGTTTGTGACGTAATGCTAGCCATTACAGATGGCTGTGTCTCTGAGAACAGTGCCAAAAAGCAGCTGCTTGTTCTCCTATTAATTCCCCCCAGTGCAGATGAGCCGAGACCAAATGGCAAAGGCACCTGTTTGCAACTCGTCTGTGTGCCTTACAGCCAAACATGAGGGGAATGTGTGGGAAACGGTGGCTTGTATTTCAAAGCCGACCGCCTATGGTGAAGCACGTGAGGACCCCTGACGCTAGCATTGCTCAGCATGTTGCTAGCATGACACCAGGGGTAACGGAATCCCAGCATGATGCTTCAGGGGAGTAAATTTAGCAGCGTCAGGAAGGACGCGAGACCCCCATCTCGGGCCACACTCCTATGCCACGACTGCAGAGGGTGAGTTCAGGGGGTACTGCAGTTTCATCGCCCGCATTGCACATTCGGGAGTCAGCTTTGTGTGGGGGAAAAGAAAAGGAGGACTCTCACCATTTAGACACATCATCTGCGGCTGCGGCCAGATCTGTAGTTTAATGTTGTGTAAATATGGTAGAGACATAGTGAAGCTTAAATTTGATCATGGGGTTACAGCTACATGACAATAGTTTAAAACAGACTCATGGAGGACTCATTTGGGCAAAGAAAGTATTAACATGATGCAGGCAGCAGGCATGCTTGTGGCTGCCACATCAGTGTGGGATAAAATCCATATTCTCTCAATGGCTTCAAGTTTCTCAGAAAAACCGCCTCAAAGAAACCACCCACCCTTCATGTTGGTCTGTACAGCACTAATCCCGTCAAAAAAAACACACTTGCTGTGTGTGCCTCGCAAAAGCTCAAAGATTCATTTCTTTTTAAATTGCAGTTTATTGTGCGGTCTGAGCTTATGTTCCATTTCATGCCGGCCTTTGAAACTCCTACAAAATCTGCTTTTTTTTTTTTTTTAACAGTGTTGCAATGGGTTTCTGTCATCATGTTGCAGGCTTACTTCCCATGTGATAAGGCCAGTCTGAATTCTGTTCAAGGCTCTTTCGGCTGGCACTGGCAAAATGCTCTGTAGCCAGGGTGGGTCACCCTAAGCAGAACTAGGAGTGCCACTGAGTGCCAAGGCTGGATTGGGGCAGGGAGCTCTAGTCCTCTTCCTTCCAGTCGGTTCTGCATACCGTGGTCTAACATCAACCCATATGTCTCTCTGGTGCTGGTTTTTATTTTCTCTGTAACACAATTCTGCCATTTAATGGCTGTTCCATAAAAAGCAGGATGGGTCTCAGGAGGCAGTGGTGAGTAAATTAGTTGCGTTTTATAGGGTTTTCAAGCATGAAGCAGGTCTGTCATCCCCTCCGGGTCTGTCTCCGTTCAGAATAGTAACTGACCCCAGAATAAAATGCCACAAGGACAGCACAGGTTAACACAGAGAGTTTAGTACACAGGTAACTGACCCCAGAATTAAATAGCATAGGAGAGAGTTTAGTACACGGGTAACTGACCCCAGAATGAAATAGCACAGCAAACAGGTCGGGAGAGAGTTTAGTACCCAGGTAACTGACCCCAGAATGAAATGGCACAGGAACAGCTCGGGAGAGGGTTTAGTACAAAGGTAACTGACCCCAGAATTAAATCGCACGTGAGAGAGTATGTACACAGGTAACTGACCCCAGTATGAAATAGCACAGGAGAGAGTTTAGTACACAGGGAAGTGTCCCCAGTTGAGGCAGACAAAAGAGTAAGGAAACTTTCAGTGTTGTTTTCTCATTTATTTTCTGTCCTTATAGATCACCGAGAGAAGTAGCCAGACTTTGTAGCCTTGTCTTTGTGATAGAGATCAGGCTGCATCTGAACACACAAACTGGAAAAGAATCATTGAACCACTCGAGAAAAAGAGCCATCATTAAACCACAAGAGATACAGAGCCATCTGTTGGTTTTAGAGAGGCTTTGAGCAAGAAGGGACATTTATTTTATATCTTTCTCCAGCAATGATAACCAGTACTCTGGATTATGCCTATATTTAAACCTATGCTTTATAATTTTGGGCTGTTTGTGTATCTTCAGAGCTCTTTCCATCTCCACACTATTTTTGCAACCAATGAAATATTTTTTATGCCCTTTCTGTCAGATTTTTTGAGAGAAATTATTTGCACCCAGCGGTTGCTGGCTAACTGAAATTGTGCTTGACAATGTCTGTTGGCTTTCAGATAGCAGCCCCAATCTCCTCGATCTCATCAGTGCTCAGTTTGTTCCCAGCTATTTGTCTTCATGTTGAAAAACGGTCTGGAGTGCTCATTGTGCACTCACAGTGAGCTTTTTATAAAGCTCTGCAGCACATAGGGAAATTACCTCTGACCTTTCTAAAGATGGAAGCCATTGGTGGGAAGGTTCATTCAGCTGATCCTCCTCATTTCCTTCAAATTCTCTTTCTTATAGATGCTCAAAAACCCACTGCTGATATTCCTAAACTTGAGCTTTCAACCGAGCTGAAATGGCAGTTGCTAGTGAGCCTTCTGCAAGTTAATATGAGTTAATATGAACTTGGAGCTGTTGTTTAGTGTTCAGTTCTTAGAATTTCTTTATTTGGCATACTCCTTTGGCAGGGGCAAGTTATGATGAAAATACAGCCAGCAAATACTGGGAAAAATCCAGTATAATTAAATCGAATGCCTCAGTGACAACAATAAGTGGTCAAAGAAAAAGAACCATGCTTAGACCTGACCTATCGGTGCATGCACGGAATCAATAAATCCATCAATAAATCTTAATTTGTTATAGCTCAGTGAGACCGTGACGAGAACTCTGTGAAGGTGTCAGGTCACACACCTGGCTAATTGACCCCCCCACAAGATCAAGGACCCTTTGCTCTTTGTTACTGTTTGATATGATCTGGTCCCAGGTGTCACCCTCCAGCAGATTTGTGTGGACGGTCTCGCCAGTAGGAGAGACCCAACGAGCCCCCGCATCCATCAGAGACTGTCAGCGGCTCTCTGAGAGGGCTGGGCCGTGGTTCTCTCAAGAGGTGAAAGATGCCGGCCTGCCTGCCCTAACGAGCCCCAGGCCAGGTCTCTGGTATATAGAATATACTCAATGTATTGCGGCTTGTTCTGCTCACGATGTAGTACGTTACTATTTTACTATAGTACAAATTTTTCAAGTACAAATTGTCAAGCAATTTTTTTAAGCCGCTGGCATTAGACTTTGCGTTCCACTTCTCTCCCTCTCACAGACACAAAAAGAACCAAAAAACTTGCATACATACGTCTCACACACTCGCCCAAACCACTCTCCTGGATGAGTGTGTGTGACGTATATAAACGAGAGTCGTGAGACGTGTGTTTTTGTATCTGGAGAGAACAGGGAAAGAGCCTAGAGAGAGCGAAAGAAGCAAAGTGACAAAAACGAGTGTCGAGTTCGGGAACGGTAATAGAATATGGAGGCGGACTAATTGGTTCCGAAAAGAAATAGCACTGGATCCATCGTCTAGCAGTGGTTTGGATATCGCAGATGTTGAACAAACAACTGTTATCTGCAAAATATGCAGCAAAACTATTTTCACAAAAGGTAGCAGGAATGTTCTTGTTGAACGCACCTTTGTTGCTTTGAGCTGTTAAGGGTCTTGGTTGAGCTTGAGCTCTGTAGAACTAGGCTACAGTATGTAGTCCTAGATCATGTCATTATTCAATTTCATTTAACAGCTGGTAAAAGCCGATGTGTGCAATTGCCTGGTTTGAATAAATACTGTTTTGTTAAATTTAAAATGGTTGTTATTTCCCCCTTTTTGCATCCACGTTTAAAATTGTTCCAATTAAAACCACTAATGAATATAAACAAGAATGTTTTAGAGCAGACATATGTTGAAGGGACTACTAGAATCTTCATACTGGCATGATTGTCATCAAAGGGTTAAATCAAGCATTTATAGAGTACTTTAGAGGAGATTTTAAAATATCGAGCTAAATATATTGTGTATCCTGATATAGCCTAAAAATATCACATTATTATTTATAGGCCATATCGCCTAGCCCTCGTTTGTGGCCATTTACTCTGCGCGTTCTGCCACCTTTGCTATAGTAGGAGGGAATCTGTGGGCTGCTAGCTGAGTCCATCTAAAAAGTTTGTTGCAATGGAACGACTAGTAAATGAAAGGAAGGAAAGAACCAGAGGCTAATGGAGGAAGTTAATGATTTCTGCTTGGAGTGAGTGTGCCCTGTTAAAGCCTGTATGTTTGGCATCAAAACTGTCCTTCTGTGTGTCATTCTTTCAGTTTCAGTTTCAAAATGGTTCCTTGGCACAGCTATAAAATGGTTTTGCCAAAGAATCAGTTTCAATAACAGAGAAAGTTTGCCCGCTCTTCCATCTTCTCTTGCCGTGTCCCTCTTCCATCTTCTCTCTCTCTCCCCCCTCTCGCCCCCTCTCTCTCTCTCTCACTGTGTCCCTCTTCCATCTTCTCTCCCTCTCTCTCCCCCCTCCCTGTCCCTTTCTCCCATCTTCTCTCTTCCCTTTCTCTCTCTCTTTCTCTCTCTCTCTCACGTGTCCATCTTCTCACTCTGTCCCCCCCTCACTCCCTCCTCTCTCTCTCCCCCCGCTCTCTTTCTCTTCCTGTCCCTCTTACATCTTCACTCTCATGCCCACTGACTAAGACATAGGTTGCCAGGCAGCACCAACCAGAGAAGCTGCCACAGTTTTCTTCTCCGTCCCAAAAATTAGTTGAGCACCGTCTGGGACGAGGGAGGGAGCGCCTCAGCTTGCTAAGCAGCAACCCTTTACACTGCCTCCCACAGGTATGTTGGGTGTATCCCTCGTCCATTTTGTGCTGAACCTCTGGTACGGGCTGCATTTCCTGCACTTTGCCAAATGCTGTGCTTTGTGGCTGGGTATTCCCTTGCTCAAAGCTTCTCTAAAATAAACAGTTGCAAAGAGCAAGGAGCTGAGAAGTGATTTTACAATTGGACTTGATGATTAATGATTACGGATGAGTTTGCCTGTGAAGGTGACCAAATTCGAGGTCTTACTGGATATTGCCTGCTCGCATATCCTCCAGCAGCCTATTGGCTTCTGGTCATCTGGGTGGTGATCCCACTGAGGGCAGCCGAGGTTGGTAATCCCTCCTTTTCAGGTTCAGGAGAGGACATGGATTAGGGGCAGGGGAGCGGCCATGGAAAGACAAGCGACAGACAGTGGATTAAAGATGGAGAAACACTGAGGTTATACGGTGGCAGTCAAGTGGCAGGGATTTAGATGGCTCACCTGTATGAGACGGTCTGATTACACGCTCGACTTTAACATGTGGCACACTGACACTGAATGCTCCTTTCAGATTAGAGCACGTAGCTTTGTAATTAGCCTGCCTTCATTAATGTGGAAATTGTTTTTTTACCCCATACCTCCTATTATTATATATTTTTTAATTATATATTTTTAAATTTTAATTCTTTGTCTGATCTTATCTGCTCTTACCCCTGTGCTGCTGTAGCATCTTGAATTTCCCCTTAGGGAGATTAATAAAGGATCATCTTATCTTAATGTGTGATTGTTATTGGAGGGAGGAGCAGAAAGGACGGTTAGCAACTCAGCATGGTGTCCCTTTGGGCGCTACAGAAAAGACGACCCGGGGCGGTGGCTTTCCCGGCATGTCCCATCGTGTGTTTATCTGACCTTTTGTTATTCTGCTCATGAGAAATGTGTGGTGAATGTGGGAGGAATTACAAAGGGAAGAGCACTGCCATGGTTTCAGCGTTAGGTCTTCTTTCGCTGGCTGGGGGGAAAATTTGTGTGTGTGTGTGTGTGTGTGTGTGTGTGTGTGTGTGTGTGTGTGTGTGTGTGTGTGTACGTCTCCTTCATCTACTCTCCTCCTCTTTGCCCAGAGCCTATGTGGAATAATGGTTGGTAGGGGAGCCAAAGGTTGGATGTTATCTTAATTATGAGCCATAAAAATCAGTCCTGGAAGGGCTTTGGCACAGGCAGCTCTATGTGTGTTCAGCCTTATTAAGATATTTGAGAGATAAACTCTTACACACGGCCATGGGGTGCAGTGTGGAGAATCAGTTTTTTCCCTCGGTAACGAGGGTCTAATCATAGATAATCAGACCCATCAGGCTTCAGCGTGAAAGGCTTTTTTCGCTCTCTCCCTTCTCTACCTCTGCCGCATATCATCTTCTAATTCAGACCCCGGCTTCCAGTGCTGTGCAGTGCAGTGCAGTACTTCTATCCCAGCTTGCTGCGACAGCCAAGCAGACCTACGAGGGACAGTTGCTTGCTTTGACAAAACCTGTCTTAAATGGGATCTGCTAATACAATTGATAGGATGCTACTCTGAAATGTAACCATTTCAATAAACTAGGGACCACAGATTTACAAAGCATGTTCCTGCGTTGTTGAAGGGAAATGTTTTGGAGGTTGATAACACTTTTGAGAGTTGAGGGGGG
>JAOYSI010030055.1:0-23590 GCA_025775065.1 Hiodon alosoides
CGTACCGGTGGTAGTGGGCATCTCATTAAAATTGCATTTGACTAAACAACTAAATACTAATGCATGTGAATAAACAAATTAAAACATCTCTGTACAGACTTGCCATTAGCCCAAACATGTTCTTTAGTATTACAGGGAATGCATGGTGAAAAAACGCATGGTTTACACTTAGGAAGATGACGTTAGGTCACGTGCAACGGACATTTACAACAGAAGGGTCCGAAGATAAATTCGAGTGACAGCAAATCGGTGTTAGGATTGCACGCAGTCTGCTTCCAACCAATGCGCCTATACCTATGTCGCAAAGAAACCCAATTGCTACGAACACTTGTCGTCACCCCCGCCCTCTGTCGGTGGATTTAAGCCGTTGACAAATCAATTTAATTTTATGGTATAATTTTTTATTTTTCAGGGACTAACACGCGATATAAAGGCTCGTTACAATACCAATCACTGCTTCTGTCACGTGAAGGAAATAACTATAGGACTATGGTAGATATTAAAGTTTTTAGTAAAGATGAACGTTATTTTCCTTCTGGTTACGTACTACAGTAAGCCTATCTAACCGCCTTGATATCAAGCTAATAATACGTATTTTAATTTTTTTTTGTTGTATAGTTGTTAGAAAAACGAAATATATTTGCGAACTTAATTTCTTACCGAACATGGGTGGTTATAATAGATTGGTTCTCTAGACCTGTGTAGAGATAATTCAACATGATCTTTTTTGTAACAAATATGGCAGAGATGTGTAAAAAAAAAACTCTTAAAATAATTTTATTTCTGTAAACATGTACAATGAGAACATAAAGAAATGCATGCCTGATAAGACAACCAGTTAGGCGTACATGACCAATTCATATTGGTTGCGCTAACGACTTCTGGAGACAACGCCCATACACGTTTACCAATTGTCGTTTGGCACAATAACAAAGATAACAGGAACACTGTGCAAGAGACGCCTTTTTCCGGACACGTTTGGGCAGTGTCATAAATATTAAATTATATGAAAGATCCCTATTTTCACTTACGGTCACTGACGTGAACTGAACCCTCACTAATTATTTTGATTGTCAGAATCAACGTCTACTAGAAAGCTGCCCCCCTTTCCACAAGATTTGATTTGCTAGCAGCCAACTGCAACTGCTAGTCTCAGCGGATCACTAGCTTCATTTGGCTGTCATTTCCGAGTCGACTGGCGAAGTAACTACATACACGAACAGTTCTAGAAGATGGCGGATGATTTCGGATTTTTTTCTTCCACGGACAATGGGGTACCTACAGCCGAAGACGATCCAGCCGCAGAGTTTTTAGCTCAGCAGGAATGTGAAATCGCGGGGATTGAGAATGATGAAGAATTCGGATCACTCGAAGATGTCGATCATTCTCATTCACCGCCTCGCTCGAATTACGGTGGGTATTTTCACATGAACACTGGCCGAGGAATACCGTTGTCAGATAATGCTTAGTTAGCGACATGAGCTTGTGCTCTTTCCTATATAATAATAATATAATACACTAGCTATGTACTTAATGTGTGTGCGCCAGTAACGTTGAAGTTTTCAACATAATGCGAATTTGATCGACGGCTGGGGTTGCGTTCATCCACTACTATAAGAAAGTTGTTAATAGTAAAAGCAATGATTAAAGTTAATTAGACATTTATTTTGCTGTAGCGCATAAATATTGCTCAAAAGCAACGACAAACACATGACCTCTGTAGTTAGCTGAGAAAGATGCCTTTTCGTTAAAGGTGTCGCCATAAGCTAGGTGGTATCAATCGAACGAAAATTTGCTTACCAAAATGGTTTTCGCGATAGTTAAACGGTGACTTGTAAAGATGATGGTCTGGTTGTAAAAAGGAAGTTGACCTGATCGAAGATATGACGATGTTTTAGCAAAGTGAGCAAATGAACCCACGGCAGGCGTTATATTTGATCAAGAAACAAAATAGTTAACATTGTAAAATGTTCAATGGTGAAGGGGTTCACTATTTACCCTGCTGGGTGTTACTGCATTTCTACTCAAACCTTGTACATTTAATGGATTAAGTGCATATTCATATTTAAAGCATCTGTGCTCAAAGTGCCCCTAATTGGACTACTATATTAAATGTGTTAAATTAAGTTACCCTTTATGATGTTTTATCTTTTTGTGGTAGATGGCTTTGGGGGGGATGGTGTCACAGTAAATGGAGACCTGTTTCAGGTGAGTGCCCATACAAGTTTTATTTTTGTCGAATAACTTCATCGTTTTTTATCATGCATTCAGTTCAATATGAATGTGGTCAGACCAGTTTGTGCAGTTGGATGAACCTTTAGGCCTAAGCTCTCTAGTGAGGAACTGTTTTACAGAAATGTATTTGTTTTGTTAATTAAATATAAATATATAAAAAAAAATGTATAGATATATATTTTTATAATACAGATATTTACGTTTCCCTGTGTTAGATTTGGTTCTCATGGTGCTAAAGAAGTATTTAATAAATAATGGGCAGGCATTGTTGTATATTTTTGCATGACCTCAAAATACAGCTGTTTTTATGGACCCTCATACCGCTGGACTTTTCTAACCCCCTAGACAGATTATTATGACTGATTTATTTTGGGGTTTTTATGCATAACTATAAAGTGATAGAGCTACACGGCTGGTTTTAGCCCTCTTCCACCTTGTGGGTCTGAGCTAAATATTAAAATCTCCTTCATCAGTGTTTATACGACGAGGCAAAAGCCTAGATATTCTAATGTCAAATCATATGTACTTCTGCGGTCTGAAACGCCTGTTTGTTTCACAATGATATGCCTTGTATGTGCATGACTAAGATCCCTTGCTTGGAGCCCAGATGAGTCATGCTTAGCTGGTTTTATTTATACCACCTTGCTTGCTAAAAGCATTGAATTGAGCAGTAGTAGCTTTAATTGTGGGAAAGAAGACTAACTGGGATCTTTACTTCGGTTTATGTGCCGTATTTTGTCTCCTTTTGTGAAGGTCCGGGAATACTTTTCTCGTTTAAAGCAATTATGAATTTTCTAATGGAGCATATTGTGCAAATTGGAGTGGGGGTAATATTGCATTAAAACGAAACAAACAGCATTTCTTACCGATGATTCTTGTGTCCCATTTTATCCTGGCTGACTGCTCACTCTTTAGGAGTCCAACGGGCCAACTGATAGCTATGCGGCTATTGCTCGGGTCGACCTGCAGAGACAGGAGCCCGAGAGTCTGCGCTTGTGGCGAGAGGAGCAGAAAACCCGGTTGGAGGAGCTAGGTAACCACGGGCCACTTGGACTGGCGCCGTCACTGAGCGAGTCTACCGCTTTGGCCCGACACAAGGAACCGTTTTAGAACCACTGTGATAGAAATTAGCCTCTGAATGCAATGATGCCTCTCCTTAAGTAAATAAAAAAAAATATTCTGTTGTGCTTGTTTTGGGTAACTAATGCAATTTAGGTTCATAGACGTTGTCATCAGCAATCAGGTCAACAGCTCATAATTATCATTAGGTCTTGGTGAGTTGTACTAAAAAGCTCCACTCCTTGCACCCTCTTCGTAAATCATATTCCCCCATCCTGAGAAGAATGGTCAAGCGGATCTCAGACATTTCCGTACTAGTGTGCCTCAATGGTGTGTGTTGGCCTGGGCCTTGCAGACACTGCGTCCAAGGCTGCGGAGGCAGAGTGGAAGGAGAAGGCTAAGAAGGAACTTGAGGACTGGCACGTCCACCAGAACGAGCAGATGGAGAAGAACCGAGCCAACAACAGGTAATGTGTCGCCTCCCATTCTACGGTTCTAGCCTTTCCTTGGGGGGGAGTTTCAGAAAGTTCTACCTTGTTCTTTGCGCTTAGCTTTTCTGTTTTGCAACAGACAAAAACTGAAAAAAAACCCAACATCACACGCATATTCATATTACTAAGCTAGCTAATGAAAAGTATCCCAGGACATAAGGTATCCAGTAAAATGAGGTACTGATGTTGTGTATTTAAAGCTCAGTGGATTATGATGTTCATAATAGGTTTTGTAGAATTTGTTAAACAAATGTGGAAAACATTTTATAGCAACTTTTTAATATAGAAAATACAGCTCCCCAAACATTGGTGGTTGTACAATTCTTCCGTCAAGGAAATTCACAAACAAAATTCACAAAATATATTTATATTGTTTTTGAGGTATGTGTTAGTTCATAATGAGCCAACAGGTTTTAATAGGTTAAATAGAACATTTTGATTCTAAAGCAGAAATGGAATTCTAATTAGCTTTTTATTTTATTTTTATTTTTAAATTGAGCCTGCAGAAGTTTGCTGACTGACCATATATTAACAAGAAATTAGATAGCTAGCAAACAAGCTATTTATTATCATGTGTCAGTGTGATCGACGCGTACAATCAAAAACTACGGTAAGATTATTTAAGAATAAAAAAATCCGTTCTTTCCCAGCAGCGTTCCCATCCATTCCTTCATTGTGTGTCTAGTTCACTGGACTCACTTTGCCTAGGCTAATACTGCAGTATGCAGTGAAGCAGTACTCAAGTGTAGTCGACAGACGTAGAGACATTCTTAAAGTATCCTTGCTGAGAAGTCTTTAAATGTTCTTTCTTACCCAATCCGCAGGTGCACAGAATGTTGTCTTTAGCCTTGTCTTAAACTTCTCCGCTGTGCTAATCTTCAGTTACGATATTGTCGTTTCTCTTTACCAACATGCATCTATACTAACTTATTTTTCTTGCTGACAATGATGATGTACTCCAGTTGAACTTCAGTGCCGCGTACATGTGAAACAGTCACGCATAATAATCTTCTGCATGAATGTAGTTGAACGTTTTTTTTTAAAGAATGCCGGTATAATAATTCAAGTTGGTTTGCTGTCGCATTATCTTACTTTGTGGTGCGTTCTAAAGGCACCCACCCTCTGTTAGAGGTTGTAAAGCAATATTGGTCATTTTATAAGGGGGTGTAGTTTTCTTTTATGTACTAATGCAACCCTTCTTTTATATTTTTCAGCAGGCTTTCCCCGAGTCTTGCACGGTATCTGTTTGTAACTATACATTTATTTACTGCTTTTGCTGTGACAGCCCTCTATCCATGCATTCCTGTCCTGAAAATTAGCGAATGTGTTGTCTGCTCATTGTTTAAAACTGACACTTTTCCCCCTCTCTCTCTCTCTCTCTCTCTTTCTCCCTCGCACTCTCGCTCTATCTCTGTTTCCGGATTAATCCGCATGCGCGCTAGGATTGCAGATAAGGCTTTCTACGAGCAGCCCAACGCTGATACAATAGGCTATGTGTACGTTTGATTCTCGTCCGTTCCATGGCGATAGAATACCCTAGCCGTGTTAAATGACAACCTCCCCTCCCCCCGCCCCCCCACACTTAAAAATCAGAATGCTACGTTTTTTTTTTTTTTTCTCTTAGTACCCTATTTCTTTCTTGTGGTATCTGGAAGACTCACTTTCGTTTTAAAAACTCGAAAATGTTCGAAAAACATTTCAGAATATTTTGATTCAATATTAATGTAAGGTAATTGAAGCATGGACATACCAGTATTTTAAGTAAATACCTTAAATTTACATCTCATTATTTCTGTGCTCCCTTATTGTAATGTGGAGCATTATAACACACACACACCCCAGTTATTCTAGTGGCATTCCACCTACAGTAATATTCTTGCTAGAATTGAATGAATGTTGGTAGCTACTAGTTACTTCCACGTCTGCTGTTCGATCCCTGTTAATTCCAACCACAGCTTTATAATCAAGGAGCACTGTATGTTAGAAATATCAGTAGTGCTTTCTTTCAGAAACCTGAATTTTCCCCAGAATGTTTTCCATTTCAGTCATGCACGATCCTTTGTCTTACATGGACCCACTATTCTTTAAATGTTGTCTGATGTTGTGTGGTTTGTTGTTCCCACGTTCTTGGCAATAGGGTTGCATGTCTGTGTGGAGCCTGTGCTTTGCCAAGTTTGTTACTCTCTATAAATAGTAGCGGGGCTGGTGTGTATTTAATCAAATTAAGTTTCAACACGGGACTGTTTTTCAGCTGCACACTTGCAGTACTCATTTCCTTCCGTCTCGCCATGCGATTGGTCTGGTTGCATGTTTGTGATTGGTCTGGTTGCATGCTTGTGATTGGTCTGCTTCGGGGAGTTTGTTTTATCTGTACTTTTACTAATGTTCTACCTATTTTTTCTCCTCTCAGAACTAATGAACTGGTATTATCGGTGTAGTTTGTTTTGTGTTGTAAGGAAGTAGTTGGGTGTCGGGTGAATAAGCCCCATTGCCTTGTAGTGGTAAGGCTTAGATGAGGTTCCTTAGCAACACCTCCTGATGCCTTTCTCTTAGAACGAAAGCTTAGTTTTAGATTGGTGATGAAGAGTATTGGACAAAGTGAAACTGGAACACCTTTCTGTTCAAAACCACACCTTCCTAACTTTATTATTCTGCTGCATACAAATTCCGATTGAAAGTACCTACCGTAATTCTTTTCTGATTTGGTTAGACAGCAATTTGTCTTTTTTTTTTAGTCAAATACCATTGTTCTGCTCATCATGTTAACATTAGCCACTAGTGTGGCTCGTGTATATGGTCCAGCAGAAATACACAAAAACTGAAAAAGCTATTTCTAGTTAAAGCTAGTTCTCTTAAAGTAGTGCTTAAGGTGTCAGGATAGTAACTGAAAGGTTGCCGGTTCCAGTCCCAACCCAGCTATTGCATCCTTCTGCAAAATTCTTGAATTGCTTCATTAAAATATCCAGCCGTCTGAGTGGATAAACGTATAAATTGTGAGCTGTGTAAGTCACTTCAGATAAAAGTGTCTGCTAAGCAACAGAATATATTCAATTATAATTCATAATTAAATTGGAAACCCTATTTGGCATGGAGGATGTCATGAGATTTTGATGTGTGCATGCTTTGCAATGCAATGATGGGTGAAAAAAACCACCAAAATCGCATGTATTCCAGGCAGATTTTCTGATACCAAGCTAATGTGTGAGAAAATGCTGCCCGGTTTTGTAAGTGTCGTCTTCTGGTCCCCCTTCCCAAAGGGCTTCGGAAGAGGCCTTCCTCAGAGAGTGTGACGAGGACACCCCTGGGTCCGAATGGGAGCGAGTGGCCCGGCTCTGTGACTTCAACCCCAAAACCAACAAGCAGTCCAAAGACGTGTCTCGGATGCGCTCCGTCCTGATCTCCCTCAAACAGACACCCCTGGTTCGCTAGTCCGACTCCCACTTTCGCGACACTGCAGTACTTGGTCGACTCGATCTCGTCGAGAATGAAGGAAAGCAGGCGTTTCAGAATCGGCCTATTTTTCAAGCACCTTTCGGTACATTTGATGCATTTACTTCAAGATGCAGGATTCACGCCCGCTTCTTATAAAGGCTGCACTCTGGCTTACGCTGGATAACTCCTCCTTTTGCCTCCACCCCTTTGCAACCATTGGATGGCGTTATTTGTCAGTCACGCAGACCGGTGTTTAGTAAGCCAAACTAAAGTATATCAAGATGACATCACTGTTTTTGAACAACAGAAATGCCACCAGTGCTCCATTTTAGGAATTTTATTTTATCGCTGTCCGCGATACTGAGATTTTAGTATTCAACTAAAATAAATCCAAATTTTCTATTAGATCTGGAGACAGGCAGCTGATTTTCAGCTGTTCAACGTACCTTTTGTAATGGGTTATAGACCCCCCCCCCCCCCCCAGAACATTAAAAAAGTTCTGCATCTCTAAGTGTTCCTCTTTGGCACCATTATGTACCTTTTTCCTGTTGCCGGTTCCACTAGTGCACTAGTGCACTAGTGCATTAGTTCCACTAGTGCAATGGAAGTAAATGGGGGGTTTCCAGTGGGTTTTATTTCTTTTTCTGCACTAGCGTTGAAGTTTTTAACAATGCATACAGCCTGCCTAGTTTAACGCTTTAATTGCTTTCGATATATACCAGCTCGAGACCTAAGACAAATTTGTCAGATTCGTGACTTCCTGCCCATTGATAAACAAAAACATGCCTTTCACAAATTGCCTTCAGTTATACATGTCTGAAAAGAGTTTCGGAAATTATACTTTGTTCTTAATCTTTAAAAAAAATGTCCTGGTTATTGTGCTTGTTAATGGATATCGTAGTCTGCCCTCTGTTTAACCTTGTTTCCTGCAGACAGTTGCTGTTACAGCTACGATAGAATTGAAAGATACCTCAACTGCATTAAGGAAGTGCTTGGATGTAAGTTTATTTTGAATTAATAAGGTCTAATGAAAGACGACACCATGTGACTATTTGGTGGAAAAGTATAACTGAATAGCAGCAGCATCATCATCATGCGTTTTAGCAACCGGTTTAAGTCATTTTTGACAGTATGACAGCACGCATTGAATGGTTTACTGCATTTAATGAAACTGTCCAATAATCAAGTTTAGCAGCTAGTCACATCCAATCAGCAAGCAGCTAGCCATCAACGTTATCATCATCAGCTTTATCTGTGGTCGCTTTAGTTGATGCCAGCCCCCCCATTTTCCTTGTTGCACGTTAAGGTGTGTATGAAAATCCAGCAAATGTCTTAACTTAAAATGAAACTGGAGCAAGGGTGTCAAACTCCTGTCCCCATTTGTCTTCCCGTATTGCCATTTCCAGCATGATTGACAGCTGGTACACAGGCGTGGTCATTTCCGATCCGAATCATTTTCCGATTAAACGATTGAAAGGTGAGGTGAACCTAAAACCAGCATACCCTACAGCTGGTGAGGATCAGTGTTTTTTTACACCCCTGCACCATGACAACCCATCATAACATTATAACATTCTGCATTGAAATGTCCTGTGACTTATTCTTTGTTGCAGCGCAGTTAGGATTATCAAAGCTGGTTCAGACACTTCCAAATACTGATAACCTCTGTGTAAATGTCCTGCTGGTATGTGTTGATATTATATGGCCTTTTCTGCAAGACAGAAAATAACCTGTTCCCACACCGCCATGACGTTAGTGCCTCTTTAATCCCTGCTTTTCAGTTCCCATATGGATTCTTGAGCATCATTAAAATTAACATTTTTATTTGTCAGAAATCCACATTACTAGGGGGAGCTTGGCAGGAGTTGCTGTCAATCACGTCAATATCGAAATGCCCATACCCTGCCAAAAATTCTTCGAATTGACAGGAGTGTTTTTATTTTGGGGATTTTCACAGTATTCAGTTTCTGGCACCCCTATAGCATACTGATATGGCTTAGTTTTAAAAGCGCTACAATGAAGTTCAGGCTATTGGCGACAGTGGTTTAGTCCACATTATATTCAACGGTGGTTTACTTTGAAATGGTGTTCTCCGCTACATCAGTAGTGGGTTCCTTTGCTTTCTACTTCTGTATGTGCATGTGGTATACATCAGTTTAAAAGAATGTTTCATTGTTACTGTTGTTCCACTGTTACTCTCCTTTAGAGGATAAATAAAGCTAAATTGTATATTAAAGGAAACTTTGCTGATGTGTGTGTATTTTGTGGGATAGTTTTACATTTTTAAAAGTACAAATATTGCATTTATGCCGTAGAGAGGTGGTTGTTTACTTTTAATGTTACAATTTCGTACTGTGCCCCGATTGACAGATCTGAATATAAACCCGTAAGAACATCCATGCTTATATCGCACCCCTACTGTGTTTCTTCTTTTCAGTAAGGGTACCAAAGTGTTTATTATAACCAAAGTTTTGTTAACCTATCAACTACAATATACATTAATAAAACTATTATTCAATAAACTATAGTTTGTCTCTTTAATTGGGTATTAAGACTCGATTCTGTGTCTAGTAATTCAGTTGATTCCTGTTGGATAAATGGTAACAAGACCAGGCATGCTTCAGCAGATATAATTTATTATACACGCTTTGCATGTAATAGAATTCGGTTGACAGAGTGAGCCTTTTCCTTTTCTAAACAGTTTATAACAACCTACAGAATACCAAAGTGCTAAGCTGAGAGCCGTCAGGCTTCTTGAATACTTTTCGTATCTTTTGTGGAAAAA
Source organism: Hiodon alosoides (assembly GCA_025775065.1). Taxonomy (NCBI): domain Eukaryota; kingdom Metazoa; phylum Chordata; class Actinopteri; order Hiodontiformes; family Hiodontidae; genus Hiodon; species Hiodon alosoides. The sequence goes on from JAOYSI010030055.1 coordinate 10,003, forward strand.
AAAAACTAAATTCACAGGATAAAATGCACACCTGCAGTAAAGTTGTTTTGCAATACCAGCACTTTCTATAGCTCAAGCCAAAATCATCTATCACAACTCTAGGTGCACATGTTCTCTACTGGTCTCAAGTTAATGTTGGCTTTCATATTTACATAGCATTTAAATCTTTGAATGAACTGCATTCCATTATTGCACAGCAAAATAAACCCTTCTTCCTATTACGCTGCAGAAAACCTAATTTGCCAAAAAATGACATCCGACTGATTCGTTCTATACCGGATGTTTATTGTTCATATACTTAGATCCTATAGACCTAGTGTACCTATTGTTTAAGGCACTCTAGTCTCAGAGAGGATAATAGACCATAGACAAATGTTTCGTTTAAACCATTCAAACAAAATACGGCTCAGAGTTGTTATTCTCCATGGTTAGGCCTTTCCAAGGGGGAGAACCGTCGTTCAGAAGTCAACGAGGACCGTTGACATACAGCTCTGCCCCTCGAGGCTTCTTTCAGGGCCGGGGCTTAAGGGCGGTAGCCGCAACCCCAACAACAATGGCTACAACAGTGAAGCCCTGAGCGAAAATTCGAGCGCGCATCAGCAACTGCGACTGCCGGGTCTTCCCCTGTTTGAAGGCAACGAGCCCGTACATCAATGCCGCCGTGGTTCCCAAGCAACCTGGTCGGAATTAGAATAGATGAGTGCAGAATAACAAATGCAAAATAAGAACGTGTCTCGTAACAACCGAAGCTTTCCTCAGAAGGAGCCTAAACCTGTCAAAATACAGCTTCACTAAACAAGGCATCTCCAGACAACTCTTTTAGTCGAGATAACGTTCAGCTTAAAAATAACAATAGCACATCTCAGACTTAGCGCATAAAGAGTCATCCCCCAAGAAATGATTTTACACTACAATACTACGTGCAGAACCTGACTGCTTGTCATAACAATGTTTTCTTATAGCTGTATTAATATGTGCTTTTGCATTAATGTTGCCGTGAAAAGACTCACTAGCGGTAGTAGTAGTAATAATAATAGGCAATAGAGACACATTATTAATTGTATAGGTTAATAACCTTTTTATACAGGTATAAAAACAAATCATGAAGTAACTTTATTCAAATGTATGTCAGCATATTAAGGTTTTATTAAGGCGAGGGCTGGATGGTTACAAAATGAATGACTTTTTTTTTATTTTAATGTTAAAAAATTGTTTAGTTTTGACGCAAAAGCCTTTGAACGTCAACATTTGTGTAACTGCAAGGGTAACATTATGCAACTCACCTAACGGCACAAAGGGGTTCTCCTTAGTTTTTCTGATAAACTTATCTTTGAATCCTTCATCTCTGGTCCGCGGCAGAGGGGTAAATCCTTCGATGATAGGTGGTTTGGATAAGTCAAAAACTACAGGTGCAGACGGCGTTGCTTTAGACTCTTGATCTTGTCCGACAGAGGTTGTTGTAGCAGCCATTTCTGCCGAATCCCCAACAGGAAGTGATTGTTGTATATGTGAACACGTCAAGACTGTACAAACACGTTCATTGGCCACGTTTGGAGAAAAGGCGTGGACAACTAGCTGCAGGTTGAATGCATGCTTGGTAAAAGCTGATTACCAATGCTATGCGCTGGAGGTCCTGATCTCGACGTTTATGACATGCGCATGTTTCCCGAAAAAAATTAGTTCGCAAAGGTAAAGCATGGAACAATAAATTAAAAGTTAAATTGGAGCATATTTACCCAGTCGTGCATTTTATTTCTTTTAATAATTTACAGTTCTTTAAAAATCTTTAGAAAAGTTAGAGAAGGAGAAATTCTGATATAAAACATGTATTTGGACGCGAAATACTCCATTTGTGGATTCGCTGTCAACGTTTTTAGGTTTAGTAAATGGCATACTACAATTTGATGTTTCTGTACAGCAGAGGACACCCCATTTGTTGCCCTCTGTTGAAACTTTTTGGTAAATGCAGGACAATTACTGGTGGTCTGCAAACATGGCCGGACGATATTAGTTTTTTTTCCAGGCGAAGTGGAGTTTTTAAAATAGTTTCTTCAGCGTCTTTGTTAACAGGTGACATCCATACTCGATAACGTCAGTCAAAGCTGGATGGGCCCTTGTCATTGGATTAGGTTGATTTAGCTATCAATGGAGTCAAAATCAGATCACATTTTTTGTTCAACATTTCTGACATCGTGTCATTAGAAAATAATTCAACTAATTCTCAAGAGCACAAGGGAAGGCAAAAGTGGCTCGAAGTTTCAAGGACTCACTCTAAAGTCTTTACTCTTTACTATGGTATGTATGCAAGATTTCACAACTAGGTTCATCAAGCTGTATTAAAACCTGTTTAGTAAACTAGACGGAGAGGGAAAGAAAATGTTCCTTGGTTAGCAACACAGGCGCTAAATGCTATTTAAATAGAGCCTTCCCTCTTCTTCTGAACACTCCAAACATTCTGTTTTCGTACCGACAATGAGATTAATACAGACACGGGGAAATACGTTTTAAAACAAACAAGCCACACCACCTGATTCCCCTTTTCTGTCTTCTCTGAAAATGTTATATACATCAAGCTCTACCAAGGAATCAGACACTGGAGTCATTTAACCACGACTCTGCAGTGACAAAAATGAACAGGTTGGTCTGAAAAGTCACGATACTAACGAATCCGCTGTGGAAGCTTAACTTCTCACTTTAATTTGTAGAAGCCTAAAACCAATAGGTAATTTCAAATCCGAAGGTGACTCTAATGCAGGTATCACAAATACAACTTTATCACATCAACCAACTGAATATGTGCGTATGAATTGTTATTTATTTTTTGTGTTATACGCTTTTGTTATCTGTAAATCAAAAACAAACAAAACTCGGCAGCTTCGTAAATCATTAAAATAAAATCCAGGGTTGGTTTTGCGTGTTTTCATTCTCATATCAACCAGAAGATGGAGACAAAATTCCACAAATATAACCCGCCGGTGGTCTACTTTCTGAGTTTCTGTTCCCAATAATTAGAATTTTCAACAAAGTTCAGTATTGCCCTTTTCAACATTCCACGTATGACTCTTGCCAAAGACCTTTCATTATAATTTTTTATAGTAATTAAATACAATTTAGTTAACATCAATAGCTAAGTAAAGGAAATAATAATATGCTGGTCCGTACTCCTGACCATGCTTTAGTTAGAATTTTGTGACAGCACTGCTGCAAGAATGACACAAAATTAAGCCGAGAAGTTAGAAAATGCGATTACTTTTACTAAACACATGTTGACCACCCAACGTATCGCGTCTCTAATTCACAATGGAATAAATAAGCAACAGCATCATGCAATACTTTAAATGGAGGCAAAATATATCTATATCAATTGTACAAATATTTTAATGATATGTAGGCCTATTTGAAACGGGCTCCGCTTGAGACCGATCTTTACACGGCAAGTCACTCAGTATACCTTCAGAGTCTTACGCTTGTTTTGAGCAAGTCCTGCATAAAGTGGTGGGATCTTCATCTCAGGTCACGCACCCTTGGAACTGAGTCGAGGCTGAGTGTCAATTACCAACTGAATCTAAACCGGGGCTAAACTCACAGCTGCAGGCTGCAAGGGTTGTGGTATTAAAGGGGTTCCCCGTGCCTGGCTGAGGGGGGTCCGGGCGACTAGGCAATTCTCGCTGGGGGCCGCACAGGAGTTGCATCAGCGATGTGAACCAGGGCCACAGTGGTGCTAGAAGTGGGATTCTGGCCCGCTCCCGCTTGGTCTTCTCCAGACAAAGGATTAGCGGAGTCGGAGAGAAAAACATAAAGCAGGACTATGCATTTACACCCAGACTCTATGGAGATCCATGCATTTTCAGCCTTTTTCAGCCTGTTTCAGGCTCAATGTCTTAAACTGCTTGCAGCTCAGATAGATGTTGGCCTGCCTGAGATAGAGAATTAGTCAAAGTCCGCCGTCTCACTTGTCCGCCGCCCTCAAAGCACCAGAAAGGACTTATATAACCCCCACCGCCCCACAGATGTCATGGGGGAGAAAACACACACACTCTGCACTCTTGCACAACAGCACTCAGCTCTCCTTGCTTAATAAACTTTCAGCCTGGGAATATATCTGTCTGAACAAGGACCTGGAACGTGGGTAGAACAGGGGTGAACTGTAGGGAATGCCTGAGAGCAGATTCTGGTGCCCCCCCCAATCCCATCACGGGGGGGCTAAATTACAGCTCAACGTAAAGCTCAAAATTAAGTTTAGTAATATTCTAATGATATAATATACTCAATATATTGGCCGTGACCACAACCGTAAGCTCATGCTGGATCCATAATTTTCATCCGCCTGCTCCATGTTAAACCCCGAGCATAAACCCCGTTATGCAATGATGTAGTTTAGTTTCCTCACGTTCACTCATTGACAAGACCGTTTGCAGTAACGAGCAGTGATCAGGGCCAGGCACTGGCTTAAGCAGTGTAGGTGACTGCATTGTGCCCGGCGGCTGCCAGGGGGCTCCCTCGCAGCTTAAAAGATAAAAATAAAATAAAAAATGAAAAGCTATGCAAATGACCCCAGAGAAAACCTGGAGCTGGCCATGACAGTGATCGTTCCAAAACGCCTAAATCATTTTAAATCAAATAGCAAAAGCATTTGTAATAGGTCCTTGTGTGAGACAAACTTATTTATAGAATAAAAATGCCATTTTGTTTTGCAACCGCAGAATAAAATACTCCACTAGATGTTATTCTAACCCCAGAATTTGGAGTTTTATGTTGTGCATGAAAATATGGTATACTGTGTTTACTCGTCAGAATTTTTATAACATGGCATTTGCCATAAGATGTTTTGTATGTATGGATACATGAATATCTTTAGTTTTTTTGATGCGGTCTTAAAGAACAGAGCTTATTGGTCACAGTGACCACAAATACACAAAGTGATATACATGATTACTTAGCCAGTATATCATGTGTTTTTTTGCCCATGTCAAAACTTCACTGATATCAACTGAATGGAGCCTTTCAGTGATAAACTTGTAAATAAAGGTCTTGCTAAAGGGTTTTGCATGAGAACAATTTGCAAAACAATGTTAAAAATACAAAACTTAGTCAAAAAGATTGCTTCCTCAGTCAAATATCTGACGTGCAGCCAGTGCCTCAGGTCTGGCATAGACCTGAATTGTTGTGTAACAACTTGTAACAAAGTGTGTAGCGGCCAAAACAGCTAATGATGTCATTTTAACTTTTCAATATTGCTCAACACAAGAAGGACTGTTTTACTCCCTGATAAAGAAACACATTTGAGTGGCATATTTTTTCATTTAACTATATTATTTTTGCTGAAAATCTGAGAGGGATCTGAGAGAGAGCTGTTTTGTTATTAATGTCTTTACTCTTCACTATGGTATATATGCATGATTTCACTACTGGGCTGTATTAAAACCTGTTTAGTAAACTAGACAAAGAGAAAATCTCTTAAAGTCTATAAGATAGACTGCCTAATAATGAAATTAGGAGTGGCTGTATTTGAATGTTCCTTGGTTGGCAACATAGGCAATAAATACCATTTAAATAGAGCCTTCTGAACAGGGTAGAAACTAGTATTTGGTAATATGTTGTGGTGTAGAGGAGACTGGGGTTGGTGTGTATGAAGTTTGTGTTCTTGTTTGAAAGTCCGTCATGGAATTCACGCTTTGATGTCTAACAGAGAATTCTTATTTAACACTTTTTTAAACACCCAAAACGTATTGTTTATTTTATAACAGACAGTAATTTTGAGGTTGTTTTGATCTTTTCATGTAAAAATAAAAGCAGTAGGCCTAGATATTTGCTTGACAGAATCAAATAATTCCCAAATGTCTAGTACCCTTATTGATTTGGGGTTTGGCTGTCACATCCGTTAGTTCATTCTCATTTAATATTTATTTATTCCAATTCTGCCACAGAAAAGTTTAACAACTGCAAAAGAAAAACCCCATCTGGTGTTATTCTAAGCCTAGAGTTTGAAGATCTACACACAGGCAAAAGTTCAGCTACTGAAAATTACAAACGTTTACCTAGATATCTCAAGTCATGTTGTCTTAAAGAAATAAAAAAATAAATAATAATAATTAAATAAAATGATTATGCCAGGATCAAATCAAAACTTTGAGAACCCACGAAACGAACTTTACGTGAGTGATTATACTAATAATACTAATAATATGTACTAATATACTAATAAACAGCGATTTCTTTCTTGTGAGTAGAAAAAATAAGATATTTTAAATAGATAAAATGCAGCTATGAAAAGTGAGATTAGTGAGTTTCAGTAGTTTGGATTTGTTCCCAGCCTATGGGTTCTCTTCTGTACTTAACAATCTCTTACTAATTTAACAGGATACATTAGGTACCTAATGATGTGGACTGCTGATCTGAGGGAAGAACTGTGTGTTTAAGAAGACTGCATTTTTTATTTAGACTTCCGTTTTTTAATAATATTTTTAACAATCAGTGTGTTATGTTATAAAAACATTTGCAATGACATACTTGTGATTGAAAATGTCTGTTATAACATTCTTGTGGTAAAAATCTTGGGATAACCTCTAAGCATGATGTAACAAATCGTGTGTTAAACTGATTATATAAGTTATATTTTGAATAACGTTAGCCTGCTGTAAAAACATAAACATCTGCATTCGATGTAACAGTTCAATGTGAAGGGAACCTCAACATTTGCAACGTTACTTTCTTGAAAAAAAAACTACGTATTTCTGTTATCTCCGATTTACACTCCAGTACAGTCGGTGGCGGTATTGTGTGAGCAGTGTGTAATTTTACCAAACTCTGACAAAAGAACCCTAAAGAAGAAAAAAGTTCTACTCTATGTTAGTTTGACTACCATACAAGGAAAACTCACACTCCAGCAAGACAGTATTTTTTTCCTTTAGGAAAATCCTTACGATTCTACCGACCAAAAAGAAGGTAGAAGGACGGTAGGTAAAGTGTATTTTGCCCTCACACCTATTGCAGGATTTTGTTAGAGTTTTCCACTGTTTGACAATTTTTTTGTGGAAACTTTTAAGTTTGCATAGTTATTCATTAAAGGTGATGTCGACGAGAAATTAACGATTGAAATGAAGACATGTATCATGTTTAAAGAGAAGTCTATTATTCATCAAGCTTTAATGTAAGCAGTGAAGCAAACGGGAATTGCAATGAATGTGTCAAAAACAGTCGGCTAATTTCCCACACATCTGCAATCGGACAGTTCTAGTAGAAGCCTACTAGTTATCTCGGCACGAAATTGGACGAACCGGCTAACTTATCTGTTGACCGCAATACAACGAATATGTTATCTGATAAAAGTACATCGGGAAGGGTGTACGTGGTGATTTAAGAACATGTAAGATACTGTTCGAATGATTACTGGTGGGGAAACGCATCATAGGACTATTTTTTTTTTTTTTTTTTAATGATTTTGCACAAGCAAAGAAAAAATCATCGATATAAAATCTTGATGGAGTCTTGCGATCTGTCATGTTTCATATTGTTTATTAGCAATAGGCTAAATAAAAGTAAAGAATAGTCCGATGTCAATAATGTTTTATAATACACAGATTAGTTGGCAAGTATTAAAACAAACCACACGATATTATTTTACCACATCTCATTTGGGTAGTTTACAGAGCACGTCATTAAGTAACATTAAAAAAAAAAAAAAAAAAAAGTTGTCACTTTGTATCCTTAAACTTTTAGGAATGTTAAGTGATCGAGGCCCAGATTGTGGAATTTGTCAATTACCCGTTAAACGTCAAGCGGCTGGCATATTAAGTTAAATTCCAGATTCGAAATGGCAAAAATCACTTGATTACGTCATTTTTAATTTGTTGACTTGAGTAGTGACTCTACTTGTAGGCAGAGATCTCCCTGAGATATGTAGAACCTCTGCTGATAACGTTATAGGGTATAACTTTCATTCTGAGAAATGCCTTTCCTTGTTTATAGGGACTTAATTAAATGAGGTGTCGAACAAATGGATGCATCTTAATTTAGCAGCTACCAAGATAGCCACAGACGAAGATAGATTTGCGACTAATTAAAAAAATAAAATATTTTTGAATAGGTCTTGCGACAGATTTTTAAATATCCAACAAGTAATTCATTACATAAAATACACAATAGCAACGAATATTCTTAGAATTAAAACGATTACAAGTTGGCGAAAAAAAAACAGTTTAAAAGATTATTAAAAATTGTTTAAAATTATTTCTTAGAAAAAATAGGGAAGGTGGTTGTCAGGATATAATTTCTGCCATATTCTAGTTCCAAATCTGCTACTTCAGAAACGATAGTTGTTAGCTAAAGTAACTTAATTCGTGACCCGGGATGCGTTAAACCTAGCCTATTCTAGGTTATCTAATCAGTAGCATGATTTTTAATTGAAGAAATTAGAAGGGTGTTTGCCAAGATAGTAAAAAATAAATACAAATAAAATGGTAGGCTACTTGGTGCAGAACTGTGACTGAAGCAAAATTATTTTAAAATATTGATAGAATACATAATTTCTGGTAAAAACTAGCCAAGGAATGGCATTGTGTTATGAATAATTTTTCATCTAGCTGGGTATCCAGCCCATGCGGTTTTGTTCAATTAACCTCAACACATCTGTCATCTTGACAGGGCATTTAGTTTCTCTGAGACATAAGTAAATGTTAGGTAAATGTTTCCTTTTTGGGTATTAATAAATGATTTTCCAGCACAGTTATTTTAATGATTCCATATTTTAATTACTTGAATATATTTCTCATTACGCGCAGTTTAATCATTTAAAAAATGTATTTCTTGCATTTATTCTCAGCACACAGCGTAGATATGCATATATGCAAATATGATGGTACAGGAAAAGTTACGTTCAAATTGCAGACGTGATACATGTTGGTAAATTGGCAGGAAGCTGTGATGGTCTGAACTCAATGCTTTGAATTTGGGGAATTAGTTCTTGGGAGTTGAGCTGTTCTTTTCTGCTGTCAAACCTGTGTTTAAAACTCTTTGAGAAGAGATTCACGACCTGCAGTAGGTGTAGCGGGCGAGCTTGTGGATGTAGCGGGCGAGCTTGAGCATGTAGCGGGTGGATGTAGCAGGCGGATGTAGCGGGCGAGCTTGAGGATGTAGCGGGCGAGCTTGTGGATGTAGCGGGTGGATGTAGCGGGCGAGCTTGAGGTTGTAGCAGGCGAGCTTGAGGATGTAGCGGGGGGATGTAGCGGGCGAGCTTGCGGATGTAGCGGGTGGATGTTGCGGGCAAGCTTGTGGATGCTACCTCACTGGCTATGAAGACTGAATTAATCTGATCCGAACATCTGAGTTAACTGCGAATTAAAACCATGCTCACAGTCTAGCAGCATGTTTGCTTGACTGTGTAATTATACTTGAATTAAATGTTCTTCAGAAAGGTCTTCTGGAAGAGCTGTCCCTTTGATGGCTACCATACTGCTGGTTGATCATCTCTAGGTTGGCCATTAGCACATTATACGTTTTTGTGCCGACCTTGTCAACGTCGCAGTATCAATTTTCTATATGTTGTTCAGCCCTAATTAGAACTCACATATGTGTTTCTCATTGTGTAGTTTGAAAGATTGATTTTGAATCTATGACAATTTATCATGTTGTGAAAAGTCTTGCATCAGAAAGTAAAGAACAAACTATAGAAATAAATCACCACGTACACCCTTCCTGATGTCTTTTAATCAGGGCTTACATATTCCGTATGTTGCTGTCAACAGATACGTGCTCGTATGTTACGGCTGTTGCCTATGCATGATGACTTTACAAGCTTTTCTCTTACGCTGGAATTCCCTTTTTTAGACCCATTCTCCAATAGGCTTGACATTTATGTACATTCTTATGTATCATGAACCTCGTTCAATCAGCCTACAGGGAGGGGACCCTTGAACTCAGGCTTTTCTTATTTGGATGTTGTCAGCTTTTGGGTTAAAAGTTTCGTATGAGTGGATCGAAGCCGCGCTTATGGGGGGTGGAAGAATTTCAGTCTTGTTTACATTGTTTTCTATTCCCAAAAAGCCTCACTGCAGTTTGAGATGAAGGCTGTGGCAAACGGATGGACACGTGCTCTTTAAGCCATTTAACTCATCGTTACATAATTTCCAATTTAGCGCCATCATGCTGCAGCGCATGTGATGCCCGCTGAAAAGCTTGACCCGTCTTTTAGCCTTCCTTGTTTTACCCTTTGCCACTTTTCATGGTCTTTCTCAGCGACTGCATGTATTGGCTGGAAGTGTGTGAACCCCAGCCAGAAAATCAGACTGGTTGACGCACTGGCGCGCTCTCCCTCCCGCCTCCCTGTGACTCATGAGGGTGTTGGGCTGAAATAGTTTGGTGTAGTTTTACATTCCTTATATAGCCTCCGCGCTGCAGCGGAGGGCTTGCCGGTGTCACAAGGATAGGGGGAGAGTCAGCCAGTGTTGCGAAATCTAGGCTCTCGGTGTACCAGCTTTTCTGCTTAGTTTTCAGAGGCTCCTGTCTTATCTTACTGGCTACTTCTCTGGGACGAGGTATGTGTGCGGTATTCCCACTCGGCCCGGGGGGAATACTGATGCTCCCTTATTGCGAAAGCGCAGGCTTGTAATTCATTCTGATGGAGTTATGGCCTGTTGAATATAGTTAACGAGATGGATTAATAGCTTACAGGGGAATGGGTTTGGTTCCTCCGCTTATGTTGTGCCATGTGTCCTGAGTGTAGCGTGACATATTGTTTCTTGTGTCATCACTGTGGTTGTATTGTGCCGTCGTTATAATTGTGTCGTTGGGGATAGTTTTGTTGCTTTAAATGTAGGCGCACTTTGTGTGTGTTTGTGTTTGTGTGTGTGTGTGTGTGTGTGTGTGTGTGTGTGTGTGTGTGTGTGTGTGTGTGTGTTGAGAGTTGTCCATAAGCAATGATGTGTTTTCTAGCGTTTCAGATTTTGGGCGAATTGTACTGACGTTAATGGCATAGAGAGCTCTTTATGTGTGAATTTGTCTGGCTCCGAGCCCAAGAGCGTTTATAACAGTGGCGACTGACTAGCGTAGAGTGTCCAAAGCGGTGGAAACTCTGTAACACCATGTGGCATTGCTGTGCCGTTGTCGCCACTGAGTAAGAAATGTAGGCTGAGAGCCAGGGGACACGGCGTTTCTGTCAAAACGCGACCAACGAGTGAGGTTACACCTTGAGGGCATCCAGTTGTTTTCCTCTAAAGGAGGTTCCTTTTTTCTTTGACTGACGTAGCCCATCGTTTTCCCGTTCAGCGATGCTTGCTGATTTCTGATCTGTTGAGGTGTTGTTGGATATTTGTCTTCACTGTCAGATTTGGACTTGTAGCTCCTAGACCAAGAGGAAGCATCTCTGTTTGCTTTGCCCTCTAACTGCGTTGGTAGCAGTTGGTTTTTTTTACCCTGATCACTGTCACTGTCAGCCGAGAAGTTAGCATAGACGCTAATACTCTCTCGAACTCAATCAAGAGGCAGGTGTAATATGTCAAACCCAAATTTGCTGAGTGAATCTCTTTTGCATGGCCATTTTGCCAGATAATATGCAAAAGGACCTGTGTGATAAATGAACCTTTGATAATTCCGGCGTTATCTCTCTCTTCTCTTCCATTCAGGCCATGAATATATACAGTGTAACTCTCAATGGGCCTGCACCCTGGGGCTTCAGGCTGCAAGGAGGCAAGGATTTCAGCATGCCCCTTACTGTATCAAGGGTAAGAGAATTGTGATGTGTCTGTGCGTGTGTGTCTGTGTCTGTGCGTGTGTGTCTGTGTCTGTGTGTCTGTGTCTGTGTGTCTGTGTCTGTGTGTCTGTGTCTGTGTGTCTGTGTGTCTGTGTGTCTGTGTGTCTGTGTCTGTGTCTGTGTGTCTGTGTGTCTGTGTGTCTGTGTGTCTGTGTTTGTGTGTGTGTGTGTGAGTATGTTTCTGTGCGCGTGCGCGTGTACCGTATTATCAGTGAGCATCCATTTGCATCCAGTGATCCATCCAAACCTTGTGTCCCTTTCTGGAACGGCAGTAATTTTCCTTTTCATTTCAAATTGTTGCAATTTTTGGCAAGTTTTCTTTCTAATGGGCCTGTACTAGGTGCAGAGAGGCCACAAAGAAATTGCGGACATTAACTTCTTACAAAAGTAATTTCTCATGGGTGTTGCAGCGACTTGCAAATGTAGCATTTTCTTTTGAAAAAAATCACTGGTTAAAAAAACACTGGTTAAAATAGTCTTGACTGATTTGCATGCATTTTAAAGATAGGTTTTTGTAGGAATCTAGGCAGTTAATATTGTCAGTAAACCTGAACATTTTTTCGATTCGCTAATGGTGCTAATACATTTCTGATCGTCTGCTAAGTCTACCACCATACATGGCGCTGGTGAGTAGTATTGCCATCTATCTGCTCTGATCCAATTGCCTTTCTGCTAGCTGCCAGCTACACAGCTCGCACGCGAATTTTAGCACAGATTAGAGGAGAGACACGTCCCTCTCGACGGCACTGGCAGCCAGCTGGAAGCGGGTGGGAGCTCGCGTTTAGCCGCGAGCCGCCCAGTGGAAGCGGGTGGGAGCTCGCGTTTAGCCGCGAGCCGCCCAGTGGAAGCGGGTGGGAGCTCGCGTTTAGCTGCGAGCCGCCCAGTGGAAGCGGGTGGGAGCTCGCGTTTAGCTGCGAGCCGGCCAGTGGTAGCGGGTGGGAGCTCGCGTTTAGCCGCGAGCCGCTCAGTGGAAGCGGGTGGGAGCTCGCGTTTAGCCGCGAGCCGCTCAGTGGAAGCGGGTGGGAGCTCGCGTTTAGCTTTGATCAGCCCAGTGGAAGCGGGTGGGAGCTCGCGTTTAGCTGTGATCAGCCCAGTGGAAGCGGGTTGGAGACCGCGTTTAGCCGCGAGCCGCTCAGTGAAAGCGGGTTGGAGACCGCGTTTAGCTGTGTTCAGCCCAGTGGAAGCAGGTGGGAGCTCGCAATTGTGCGCTGCAGCTGGACTTTACTGGTCACAACTGGCAAAGGAGATGATCTGGATTCAAACTTGCGAATTCCAGATAATAAGGCCCAGTTTGCGCGTGGCCAAGTGCCGGTTGTGCATGAATTAAGGTATAAGGATCTGGTAAAAATTGCTGTTTTGCTTCAATAACCACATTTTGATGAGAGTAATATCCGTCTTGCTTTTGTCAGAATTTCTTTTTTTCAATGTTTGCATTAATTATGTTAATTGTTTTCGTTTTGCGTATTATGAGGTAATGGAGTCACTCTTTTATTGATCCCAGTTCATTTATCTGACCATTTTAGGCATGCTCTACTGTTCATTCAAAGGCTGAGCAACATTCAGCTATGTAAACACTGTTTTGGAGTCTTTACATGGCAATTAAACAGCCGTCCAAAAACTAAAGGTCAAAACTCTGCAAAGATACACTTGCTCTGTTCCCACTCAAACGTGTTTGCATAGTGATAATAACCATAGCAATCTCTCTCCCCTGCGAAATGCTGAAGTACATGGGCGAAACACCGCTGGGGTCTACGGTCATTAAGTAACTATGCTGAAGAACATGGGCGAAACACCGCTGGGGTCTACGGTCATTAAGTCACTATGCTGAAGAACATGGGCGAA
>JAOYSI010030066.1:0-31422 GCA_025775065.1 Hiodon alosoides
TTAATTTGTTATTAGTGAGCTCTACATCAAAATTATGTCTTTTAATTAGATTAAAATAATTGCTGTTGCAAAGGGAAGGAAAATAAATACGTTTGAACAGCTCTAATGCTAATACGTTGAATTTTTCTAATGTCTGACTTGACCGTAAAATTTTAGTCAACTAAGTATCATCCAATAGCTTTCATTTGAATTGTAAGTAAAGTGAGTCTTGTTGTGTAATGACTGAATAGAGTGACCTTTTCGTCCTTCGAGCTGGTACTGGCACTGCACTTTCTTCGGTGTCACTCATTTAGCTTATATTGCTTATTCCGCTCCAACTACAAGCCTGCCAGCCACTGTGTCTGTAAACAATACAACGTGCAGGCTTCTCACCGTGCAACTTAACTTGCGCAATGCATACCTCTATTCCTGCGACATGATTGACATTTGGCAGTTCGTTCGTGATTCGTTCGTGATTCAAATCAATTTTATCGAACATTTGTTACATTTATATAGAGGAAACAATATTGCGACAATTATCGTTATCGTTTTATCGCCCAGTCCTAATTTGCATCAAACTATTTGCTGCAGCAATTGGAGCAGATTATAATGGGAGAATCCAGGTAGAATATGAGGATAATACGTTTTTAATTGCTCATGAACATGCCAAAACACATTTAGTTACATTGTGTATGTGAGTAATTCATAACTCAGTTATTGAACTGTACTTTAATTGGTGATTAGGCTAATATGTTTATTATTATTAATAGACATATTAATAACATATCTATTATTATTTCACATAATATGAATTATATAAATGGGATTACATCCTGCTGTGGACCTCATCATAATGGGGGCAAACCAAAGAATGATGGAAAAATGCACATTAAAAATATCTCAATTGCAAAACTAGTTAACGGTGTATATCAGGTCAGACTTTCTCTCTGTGAGGAGAATGAACGAGCAGACTCATTAGACAGAAGCGCCCGTGGCTTTTCCAGTATTGTAGTGTTAACAGCGCATCTGTGATTAACTTTATGCAAGACGCATCGCAAATGAAAATGCCAAAACCTTTTCATCAAAGTGAAGAGGAAAAATCAACAGAGGCAGACAGAAGGAGTGCCCTATAGGCATCTTGAGCAGAGACCACGTCACTCAACCCCTCAGATGCTGCTAGTGTAACAATTAAGGGGAAATCAATTGTTGAATGTGTTCTAGGTAGAACAGAAAATAAACATCTATTCTGACCAACTGGTCAACTGGACCCTGGATTTTAATTATACTTTCATGAATTATGCAGAGCAATTTGCGAAAAGAGTGTTTTGCTCTTTTGTTTCTTGGGCAAAGTCAAACAAATATCAACCTATTCAGACGCATATATCCAGAAAAAAAGAAGCCGTGACAAGTGTAGTCCAGTCATCCAGTAGATTAATAGCGTTCTCTAATATTTTCTCTGTTTGTTGGTTTTCCACAACCAGAAACTTTGCAAATATATAACAAGAAAAGATGCACCAAAATCCATAGTCTAAACCACTATTAAAAAGGTGGATTTGTCGATGTAAGCAGATATTCAAAATACACAAAAAACTATAAAGACTACACAAAAGACTATAAAGACATGAATATGGAGTGGAATATGGTTGCATATGCAATCTGCATCAGTTGGCAAATCGTATTGTGGTGCGGGGAGGGGGGTGAACCCTTGTGATACCAGTAGGGGTCACCTGCTCTCACCGGAGGAAGCATCAGGACCACGGACAGCGCCAACCGAGGTCCCTGGTCTTTCAGCACCCCCTTTCCACACTCAAGCGTGGACAGAGCCAAGGGCCTCTTAAAATTAGGCAGCCAATTACCCTAGCTGGCTGCCTCCCTACAAGAGGGCCCTGCGGGGCTCAGTAAGGAAAGAGAACTCTCCAGCCGTATTAACGTGTGGTACTCTTGTCCCTTACAGAGACCGAGGAGGAAGAACCCTGCGGCCGACCAACGGACCCCAGCCCTCGTCTCATTCCCTGGAGACCCTTGTGTTCGCCTAACTTGTGCTTCCAGAGAAGCCCATAGGGGATTGTTTTTTATTGCTTTCACCGTAGCCACCGGGTGCCTTGGTTCTCTGTTTTGTTTTGTGGCCGAATAAACTGCTCGATCCTTACACCACGAGGGGGTTTGTCTCGTCTGTGCCACGCCCCTGGTAGCTCAGCACTACAGTATGCTTTACAGTTTTGAAACATACAGAGACAGATTAAGTGTATCATGTATGTAACGGCACAAATCTCATCCCTCGGCCAGCTTTGAACAATATTTTTATTATTGACATAGGTTTTGAGGTAGACTGACATCATTAAATTTGACAAAAATTTTAGAAAATATAAAAATATATAATTATATAATCAGTTAACAAGTATTACCTGTGTTTTCCAGAAATAGCCTTCAAGGTATGATAATATTGCTTGGTGGAGCACATGAGCTGAAGAAAGTAGCTGTAGCTGATACTTAACTGATAACATAATGATACCCTTCAGAAAACTACCTTTGATTCTTTCAAAAGATTGGAACTGTGTTAGTTGTCAGTAACATGTCAGGATGTAACCAGCACGCAATTCATGAGTTCATGAGCTCAAATCTGTTTTCTCTTAATACTTGATCACCAGTCAGTCTCTTCAGGGCTTCTGCTTTTAAGTGGTGCTCGAAAGTTTGTGTACCCTTTAGAATTTTCTATATCTCTGTATAAATATGACCTAAAACATCATCAGATTTTCACACTGAGAACCCAATTAAACAAATTAGACAAAAAATATTATACTTGGTCATTTATTTATTGAGGAAAATATTACATATCTGTGAGTGGCAAAGTGTAAACCTTTGCTTTAAGTTTCTGTGATCCCCTTGTGCAGCAATAACTGCAACTAAACATTTCCGCTTACTGTTGATCAGTCCTGCACATCGGCTTGGAGGAATTTTAGCCCACTCCTCTGTACAGAACAGCTTCAACTCTGGGAAGTTGGTGGGTTCCCTCACTTGAACTGCTCGCTTCAGGCCCTTCCACAACATTTAAATCGGATTAGATCAGGACTTTGACTTGGCCTTTCCAAAACATTAACTTTATTCTTCTACCATTCTTTGGTAGAACGGCTTGTGTGCATAGGGTCGTTGTCTTGCTGAATGACCCACGTTCTCTTGAGATTCAGGTCATGGAACGATATCCTGACATTTTGCTTTAGAATTTGCTGGTATAATTCAGAAGTCATTGTTCCATCAATGATGGCAAGCCACCATAGCCCAGATGCAGCAAAACAGGCCCAAACCATGATTCTATCAACACCATGTTTCACAGATGGAATAAGGTTCTTATGCTGGAATGCAGTGCTTTCCTTTCGCCAATCATAACACTTCTCATTTAAACCAAAAATTTTTTATTTTGGTCTCATCCATCCACAAATTTCCAATGGCCTTCTGGCTTGTCCATGGGATCAAGAGCAAACTGCAGACGGGCACCAATATTCTTTTTGGAGAAGAGTGACTTTCTGCCATGCATTCCATTGTTATTCCATTGGACTCATGAACATTGACATTAGACAATGTGAGAGAGGCCTGTAGTTGCTTAGAAGTTACCCTTGGTTCCTTTGGGACCTCACAGACTATTACAAGCCTTGCTCTTGGAGTGATCTTTGTTAGTCGACCACTCCTGGGGAAGGTAACAATGGTCTTCAGTTTCCTCCATTTGTACACAATCTGTCTGACTGTGGATTAGTGGATTCTAAACTCTTTAGATATGGTTTTCTAACCTTTTCCAGCCTGATGAGCATCAACTACTCTTTTGACTCTCAGAAATCTCCTTTGTTCCTGCCATGGTAAACTTCCGCAAACATATGTTGAGAAAATCAGACTTTGATAGATCCCTGTTCTTTAAATAAAACATAGTGCCCACTCATACTTGATTGTCAACCCGTTGATTGAAAACACCTGACTCTGATTTCACCTTCAAATTAACTGCTTATCCTAGGGGTTCACATACTTTTGCACACTCACAGGTATGTCATATTGGATCATTTCCCTCAATAAATAAATGACCAAGCATAATATTTTTGTCTCATTTGTTTAATTTGGTTCTCTTTACCTACTTTTACGACTTTTAGGTGTGAAAATCTGATGATGTTTTAGGTCATTTTTAATTGAATCCTTTTTCAATTAAAAAATGTCCTGTGCTAGGACAGCCAAACCTCTGGATGATATGAGCTCATGCCATTTGCCATCACAGACTTGGTGGAAGCATCAAGCTTCTTCTGCAGCATCCACATCACTTTCCATCATTGCTTTGGTTTCAGAGAGTATGGACATCTTTTTCAGACTGTTTCCAAGCTTTTCACTTTTTTTCTAAGTGAACCCGACCTGGTATTTGTCCGTTTCCTCATTATAACCAGCTGTGTGTTTTACTGCAGCGATTGTATGCATGGAGTTTGTTGATTTGACATAATCTACACTCTTTGTGAACAATCCTGTACAGTGTGTGAAGTCCTTCAATTTTTTGCATGGAACAAGACCTCCTGAACCTGTTTTAGCACTTCAACATTGAGAGCAAAGTTGTATTAGTTTCTGAGAAACTCTAACTGCAATATCCTTTCATGGGAACCCTTTGGAAAACTGAATGGCCTTGAAACCTCTTAAGTGAACCTGCTCCAAGTGTCTAGCAGGAACAAGTACTGATGCATTTACCGCCATCTTCCATGTTACCTGATGTTGAACTGGGTGGAGCCATTTGTGCAGGACAATGATCGGATGTCTACCTTTGATGGAGTAGCACTGCTTCTGTCACAGTTGCGGAAGAGGTCCCTTGCCTTTCTGTATGCAGGGAAGTGAGCTGCTTGTGTTACTATTCCCATATGGTGTGATAGGTTAATTAATTCACTAATAATTGAGTTGATTGACTAATAATTGTGTTGGTTTTATTTATTTATTTATTTTTGTGGCTGCAGCATGTCACAACAAACTTAGAGTTACAGAATACAAATTATGTCATAATACCATTCCAATATGTTCTCATGAAGTCTTTCTTGTGCTTTGCTGTATCTGGTTTCTATGTTTGTATCTATGCTCTTCAATGATTTACCAAGGTACTGCATTTGTTTCAGTCACTTTTTTGTGAATTGTAAAAAACACTGTAATAAGATTAGGTCTGACAAACTATCACTAATATGCATCTTACAGGAAAAGCTAGATGACAAAGGTTCTGAATGATTTGATAATTTGACATCCCTGGTTTTAAGCAATGATTATTAGCAAAATGTTCCTTAATGAGCCATTCAAGGATTGGCCAGTGAAATTTGTAACCTTAATATGGTATTTATATCTTATATACACCGATATGCCATAACATGACCACTGACAGGTGAAGTTAATAACACTGATAATCTCGTTATCATGTCACCTGTCAGTGGGTGGGAAATATTAGGCAGCAAGTGAACATTTTGTCCTTAAAGTTGATGTGTTATAAACAGAAAAAATGGGCAAGCGTAAGGATCTGAGCGACTTTGACAAGGGCCAAATTGTGATGGCTAGACGACTGGGTCAGAGCATCTCCAAAACTGCAGCTCTTGTGAGGTGTTCCTGGTCTGCAGTGGTCAGTACCTATCAAAAGTGGTCCAAGGAAGGAAAAGCGGTGAACCGGCGACAGGGTCATGGGCGCCCAAGGCTAATTGATACATGTGGGGAGCGATTCAACAGACGAGCTAATGAAGCTCAAATTGCTGAAAAAGTTAATGCTGGTTCTGATAGAAAGGTGCATCGCATTTTGTTTCATATGGGGCTGCGTAGCCGCAGACCAGTCAGGGTGCCCATGCAGACTCCTGGCCACTGCCCAAAGCACCTACAATTGGCACGTGAGCATCAGGACTGGACCACGGGGGAAAGGAAGAAGATGGCCTGGTCTAATGAATCACGGTTTCTTTTACATCATGTGGATAGCCAGGTGCATGTGCGTCGCTTACCTGGAGAACACATGGCACCAAGATGCACTATGGGAAGAAGGCAGTGTGATGCTTTGTTCTGCTGGGAAACCTTGGGTCCTGCCATTCATGAGGATGTTACTACCTAAGCTTTGTTGCAGACCATGTACACCCTTTCATGGCAACAGTATTCCCTGATGGCATTGGCCTCTTTCAGCAGGATAATGCGCCCTGCCACAAAGCCAAAATGCATTCAGGAATGGTTTGAGGAACACACGAACGACGAGTTCAAGGTGTTGACTTGGCCTCCAAATTTCCCAGATCTCAATCCAATCGAGCATCTGTGTGATGTGCTGGACAAACAAGTCCGATCCATTGAACTTACAGGACTTAAAGGATCTGCTGCTAATGTCTTGGTGCCAGATACCACAGCTCACCTTCAGAGGTCTAGTGTAGTCCATGCATCAACGGGTCAGGGCTGTTTTGGTGGCAAAAGGGGGACCTACACAATATTAGGCAGGTGGTCATAATGTTATGGCTGATGGGTGTGTATACCTATTCAAAACTATTTAATATATATGTATATTATTAATGTATATATGTAATATGGTCAGTATTTTTGTACTTCCCAGTTGAAGTTGACATGGAGAGAGCCTCTTTCTGTGTATGTCAATATTTTATTTATTTTTCTGCACTGAAATTCATCTTTGACGTCAGGGGCTGGTTAAAAAAAACGTATTGCAATGCGGCTCAAGTAGCAATCCTAATAGCTTTCTTACCACAATACACTCCAAATCAGATTGGATATTTAATCAAGTAGCAAGGGAAAAATACTTAAAAACTTAAAAATAAATAAACATTTTTTTTCCATTCTGCTGTTAACCAGAATATTCACGTATCCTTAATTTTGGTAAAACAATCGTAACCCTTGACTTTCAAATCCATTCAGGCAAAGATTGCACCTGGCAACAAATCAAGCAGCCAAGGAGGAGAAATTCTGTGTAAACATGGGATGATTAACATATATTGTATATCAACAAGTCTACAAACATTAGTGGATGAAAAGGCATATTTATATCGTAATACCTTCTACAAGATCCAATAAATTGTATTGTACCATAAATATCACATGAACTCAGTATTTCGCAACTTATATTTGGTATAAACTATGCTTGGCTTTCTTGCACTGTTCCCATGTTACCGTCTATTGCCTATCCTTTTGACACAGAATTCCGGATTTGCCCCCGTTTTGGATTTTGACGATGTGCGCCTGATTACCGCCTGCCTTGACAACAATTCCTGCTTAGCCCTCCTTGTTCTTGGTCGCCTTGCAAAATAAAACTCCCCCACCTGAGTTCACCCTTCGGCTTTGCATTCCCTTTTTGTTAGAGAAAAATTCACTGTGAGGTTGTTCAGAGCTCTATATATTCTATGCAGGACTTCAATCCAACATCCTTTTCCAGAAAAAAACAGCTGGCAGCCGTGGGGGAGGTCAAGGGACATATAATGCCACGGTGAGCATGACGAACAACTCTGCCAGCTCACCCACACCCTAGAAGAGCTGACAAGGGCACGTCAGTCTGAATCATCACCAGCTATTGGTCTTCAGGGCGTGGCTCTCTATACGTCGGTCAAACATCCATTTGCTTGGCTATTCCTGAAAAATTTGACAAGTGCAATGGATTTCTGCTCCAATGCTCTCTATGCTTCCCGCATCCGCCCACAGCATTCCTTAGCAACTCAGCAAAGATGGCCTTCCTGATAACCCTGCTCACTGGCAAAGCCCAGTGGGCTTCGGCTATCTGGACACAAGGAATTACTAGATCTCTTGGTGACTTTGTTCCCCACCTCCATGAGGTCTTTGACATCCAGCGGATGGGAAGGATGCAGGTGAGCAGCTGCAAACACTGAGGCAGGGCTCTAAATCAGCGGCTGACAACGCGCTACAGCTCCATACCCTTGCAGCAGCCAGCCGTTGGGTCCACCAAGCCCTGCTCACAGTGTTCCGCCAAGGATTGTGTGACGAGCTGCAGTCAAAGTCAAAATCCAAAACGTGGGGAAAATCTGGAAGTCAGTGTTGAAAGGTTTGACGACAGCCGGTAATGTTGGGACAGTACAAGAAAGGGCAAAACAGGAACTGGCTTTGGGGATACAGAAGGTTGGTCTAAACAGATAGTCAGGCACTAGGAAACAAACGCTCAGAATTTCAAGTGAATGATCAGCAAACAAGACTTTGCACAGAGTGAGGGGTATAAATAGTGATCAGGAAACAGGTCTGGGGCTTGCTGGACAAATGGGAACAGAATGTAAGTGCACATGGTGTTGAGGAATGTTAATGCGATAATTAACACACAGTGCTAAGGAATGTCTGAGTATTCGGGAGAATCTGATGTTCTTTGCAGAATAGGGGGCGAGACTGATTGAGTGCGAGGCGGAGATGTTGTAACAGTTCATATGGATCATCAATAATTTAGTAGGGTATGATTTTACAATAATGTTCTATTCATTAAGTATTCATCAATAATATAAATGATTTCTAATATGATAAGCACATGGTTACATGAGTACAGTCTCACAAACAAACCAGATATAAAAAACGTTCAGTTCCGTAAGTTCCGTAAGTTTTGCAGTTTTCTTTTCATTTTTTACATATAATTAACTATGGTTGTTGCAAATGAGTTGAATTAACGAATGTGAAAACATTGAGGAAAGAAGAGGGCGGTGAGGAAAGAAGTCCTACCTTCAAAAGTTTTGAAAAGTTGTACTCTGTGTCTGAAGACATTTATCAAACGTGTTATAAACAGTTTATTCCACATGAATGCTTCATGAATTAAATCATTATTGATAATAGCCATTGTTTTCCAAAAGAATTTGGGTGAATTTACCAATATATTCACAGGTTGTTTGTGTGCTTTATTCAGAAGGAATTAATGCAAGTTCTTAAAAAGTGTTATCTATTAAGGGTTGTATTATAATTTATAGACTTTTTTTATGTTCTTACATCTTACTCTTTTGGCCAGACAAGCATGAATTACTTGGACAAGCATGGATTGCTTATGTAACATTTGCCTCCGGCTAAGATTACTTAAATGGATTCAATAGGAAAATAAACAACTGTGTTAAATACATTTATTAAACTAAACTAACTAAGCCTGCTAAACAGAGCAAAAATCAACCTTATTTTAAACAGTAAAATTTTCAATGCAACTATGTGTTAATGTAACGGTTAATTCCAGTTATTAATATTTATGTAAACTCTTTAGATTGTAATTAATATTTTTTTTCTGATCTATTTGGATATTCATTCCCAGTAGTAGCTCTTGTTACAGCTTTGTCACTTTCATAAGACATTTTCTTGTTTTGTGACCCCATTAAGGCATGTATGATTGAATACTATAAACAAAAAATTATAATACCAATGAAAGTATCATGTACAGCAATCAAGTTCCATGAAAAAGGCTGTAAACAAGTGACTTTCTGCTATGATACAATGATGTTTTTTTGACCATTAACAACATTTAAATGATCTGCACCCATGAAGTACATTTTGCTACTTGAAATAGACAAATCAATAAAGTACTGTAAGAGATTACATGATCTCAAATTTATGTGACAGTGACATAGTCCTTTGAAAAGTTCTTCGCTTCTTTGCAATTCCTACCTCACATTTGTTGTAAGAAATCAAGCATGGAAGTCAGAAGGGCTTCTTTTGGGAGTCTGTGCCACTTGATTACTTTTTGATGTCCACACTATAAGTCACCTTTTTTAAGCATAACATTTACTTCAGAACGCAGAAAAATTATGCATTCTTTATTTATTGCTCACCTTAAATTGTTCAAAACCATTCATCACCATGGATAGGCCAACGTTTTGGGATGAAAAAAAAATCCTTCCATTACTAAGAAAAAGAAAACAGCAAAAATTAATAAACAAAAAATGGACCTAAGCCAATGGTGAATGGCTTCAAATCAAATGTATCAAAATGATGAAGCTCTCCCAAGTGTGTTTTTCAGTAAAGGGGCTCACTCAAGAAATAGTTAATTATCTGGATTTCATAGGCTTCCTGGGTGCCTGCAGACTGGTAGTGCCATCAAGAGTGACATGTCTCTCCTCCAATCAGAACTGAACCTCTTGTTAAGGCTGTGTAGCTTGCAGAATGTATAAGAGACAAGCGGCTTGAAGGTGACTAGGATTCGAGGAGACTAGTTGTACTTCCTTAAGCCAGGATGCATTAGCACCATTAGCCATTCAAACAGGGAAGAAAACAGTAATAACCATTTGATACAGAGCACACATGTCCATCCTAACAGCTAAATATAAAATCTTTTGAGATATATATGGTATATGCACTCTATGAGCAACTTAATCAGTCCAATATTAATACCGTGTTAAACTCTCAGGATGCTTTCCAGGAACCCAGGGTTTTCAGTGATGGACAAGTCAAACTCATATTTATTTCTGTTTTAAAATCTGCATACAGCCAGCCCTCAGACTTAATTTGCATATAGTGCTCGAGCTAGCATGCATATGATATGAATATGTATTGGGTAGATATTTAGTTCTCAGTTCAGTTGGTGGCTATAACCATTACACGATCTCAGAAGAGAAGTATATATATATATATCTTATAACTCTAAGCCTGCCATGTGAGAGGCCATTGATCACAGCTTTTGGGACTAGACCAAAAAGGTTCCCAGACGTGCGTGTTCCCCGGGACTGATTTAATTCTACACGGATTTAAATCCCTGAGAACTTGGACGAACTCCCCTTTGCCTCGACGGTGACTAGCAGGAGTTAGCAAGTATATTCCCTCAGGGGCTAACCAGGGAAGGAAAGTCTTCTGTTCTTAACCATCAGATGGCAACAGGTATCACATGATACAAGTCCACAAGTAAGCCGTGGCATCTGGGAATTTTACTTGTTTTATTTTGCACAGTTAATGTGTTGAATGTGTAATTCCAATGTCTATTCTTTAATAGTTACATTTAGAGGGGATAATCCATGTGTTAGTGTAAGTGCATATTTGTGGTGGGTAAGAAATGTTGGTCTATGCAAACTCATCGGGGTACAAGTTTGTTGAACAATAGGGTAAAGTAATCCATGCAAGAAATGTTTTGCCGTTCACCTAAACCCCTCTGTCACACACAATCTAATCTTTTACTAGATACTTATAGCACTCTCGGAAATTCTCGGGTTGTCCTTTGTTTGAGCCACGTGTTTTACTACCGCTGTACTACCCCTCTGCCATCTTGTCTTATAATAAAATGATGATACCTAAAATAAGCTCTACTGCACTAGCAATAAATATTTTTTCAGCATGATGATTCTTTGTACATAAACAAGTTTTTGCAATTTGGCTAGAAGGCTAAATTAAATTTCCCTGTGACATGCTAAGTTTTAAAACTAATATAAATATTTGACTCAACTTCTGTGCAGTCTAACATTAACAGTTGTTCTGTAATATTACTCTTTGTCTTCTACAATGTATTGTAAGTATTGAGTTTTCCAAAAAACATTTTTTAATTAAGAATCACCAGGGAAGTCATATTTAATATATGTTATTGCAATTAGAACTGACATATTAGCAGACATCAGTGAATTGCATGATTATTAAATATGGCTTACCAAATAACTGAAAACTTCAGCTTTTACAAAACAGTTTTAGATCAGGTATTGATGTATAAAAAAATATATATATATTTTAGCAGACTTAATGTTAGGGTTGTTTTTTGAACCTTGATTGAACTATTGGGCTCTGAATATCTGAAATGCTCACATTTCCTTTGATCTTTAACATTATCCAACAGCATATGCACATCAGGCACACAGAATCGCACCAAATCATATGATAAACTGGCAGGTGAAACAGGGCAGCGGTCCATGCAAATGACTTTCGAGCGCAAGCATGAATAATGTATCAGGAGCAGAACTTAATCTGCTCAGTACGCACTTTTCAGGAGTATGACCTTTGTTTTGCCTACACACTTCTTCTACACACAAATTTAAGCATGATTCTATGAACGTTTGAT
Source organism: Hiodon alosoides (assembly GCA_025775065.1). NCBI lineage: Eukaryota > Metazoa > Chordata > Actinopteri > Hiodontiformes > Hiodontidae > Hiodon > Hiodon alosoides. The sequence continues at coordinate 11,948 of JAOYSI010030066.1, forward strand.
AAATGAGGTCAAATTAATCTAAAATTAATAATAAATAATCAGGTAACCTAGGTGTACGTGTATTAGTTTGATCAGTATGAAGATTAAATTTAAATATATTCAGCATCATACAACAACTCAAGCACATTTAATTTTGACTCCTAAGAACTGAAGTAAATTAAAAAATATATATTTCTGAATAACAAACTTTGCGTTATTACGCAAACGTTATTACATTATAGCGTCTGATAATGTCAAATGGAATCATATGGAAGGACTGTTAAAATATGTACGTGTTAAAACCAGGCAGAATTGATACAATGATGCTCTGAATTACACATTGTTCAGTGTTGCTGAGATTATGAAAGTCTGAATAATACATTTTTAACATTGATATAAATATATATCAATTTACATTAACCTCTAAAGACACCGTATTGAAGTAACCCATGAGATTTATCCAGCATATAATTAAATATAATTACTCTTTAGTTGCTTAGCAGACGTGTTTATTCAAAGCAACTTTCAATTTTTGCATTCAGCTGAATATTTTCAGAGGCAATTCAGATTAAGTATCTTGCTTATGGATACAACAACTGGGGTTTTATACCTTCCGGTATAAAATCAAATTTCTGGGTCTCCAGACTCAAATCCAGTGTAGTGTACATACCGAATAGAATGTTTTATTTATCTCACACATTCTTAAAGGTACCAGTGGTCACTGAGTGCACTTCTGGACAACAAAAATCAATGTTTTATTTCCAGCTACCCCAAATGGAGTTTTTATGTCTCCCATAGCATATGTGCTACAGCTTTTGCTAAAAAAATCATGAAACATCCCATGGCAGATAACTAAATCTAATCCACATTTGTTACAAAACAAAATGTTCTAATTCAATATGTACAGTTTAGGCAACCATATTGTTCCACCTTAGGAATATGTCAATTCAATTATTTTTTATTTTTTTAAACATGCTTGATGAGAAGTGGATGCCAAACATCAGCTCACCTTGTGTGTAGTGCATCTTTTTGATTTTTGTTTCCTGTACCCCTTAATAAAATATGCCCCACAGCCCTAAAAGCTGCTGCGTCTGCCAGCACCAACCAATGAGGTTTTTCAGTATGGATAGTTTGGGGAATAATTAGTGGCCAAGCCTGGACCAGCTGTTCGTTATGCCATGCAGCTGCAATCTTGTCATAATTTTGCACACTACAGAGAAGCCAAGGGAACTAGGAAAGGTGAGCATGTGTGAAAGTGTCTAACGATGGCCATGGCATAATGCATTGTGTTAATAAGACCAACGCTAGTGACTGGCCTGCAGTTCTCTAACATCTGGGCATCTTATCAGAGTGCATTAAATGCTATTGGGAACCAAAAAAAAAAAGTGGCACCGATAAGGAAATGTGTGTGTGTGTGTGTGTGTCTAATTATCATGACGATCTATCCACTAAGAAACACATTTATTTGACATTTGCTTTTGGTAAATTTACTGTAAGATGAGGCTATTAGTCTCAAAACAAACCAAAAACTTACTTACCCAGCACCTGCATGGATCAACAAATGAACATGCTTATTATTTTTCCAAGTTTTGATTTGGTACCAGCCACAGTTCCTAAGGATCACTTACAACAAACATTTGTGAAGAGATTATCTCAAGTTGTTAAGGCAAATCGATGTAAAACTTTTCTGCGGTCCAAACCCAATTGCTAAGAACATTTCTAGTCAGCATGCACCATCAGGGGATTTAAATTGGTAAAACTTTTTATGGTTTAATTTATGGTTAGTAAGGACTAACTTAGCCATACATCAAAATATACAGAGAGTAGTTATATTATTCCTTATAATATGTTAGGTACATAAACTTATGTGTCCTTTTTCTTCTGATAACTCTGAATATAGAATCAGAATAATAAAATCAGGAATAATTGGTATTAATAAAATCAATATTATTGCTTCCTTTCGTTCTTAATTGTCATTCCACTTTAAACTTTCTGGCTTTGCTGATGATACTTCACGTGAAAAGAACCCATCTCTGGTGCCGTGTGAAAATGCCAAATAAACACAGCTTGCGTTCTTTCTTGAGATCAGTTCACCCCAAGTGGTAACGTTTGCAGGTTTTGAGAGGATCATAAGCCAACGTTGTGGTTTAAAACCATACAACATAGACCAGTGATGGTCCCAAGCACAAGACTGAATCACAATATTTGTGATGGTCCCACAGACACCGACGTGGAGCACCACTGAGGCTGCCCTTAAGTACCCACAGACCACCTGGGAGTCCTCCGCCTTATACATCCCAACCTCATTGAGAACAACCTCTCACCACCCCCATGAAGGCTACTCTGGCACCAAAACTAGAGGGACACTAGTTGTGAAAGTGCTTTGTTTAAGGAGGGTTGGGATATGAGGTTTTATAAATTATCCAAACAAAAAAATAGTTATAGTTAAATTACGTGTAACTTGGGTCCATTGTTACCCTAGTATATATATATAAGTGTTAGCAAGCAGACAGTGGTGTAATCTTCACTTGGTGCTGCCTTTAACTCAGTTCACATTGTCTTCTTTTTTTTGTGCGCACACACACCAAACATAACACAATACAGCTCAAGTCATTGCACATCACATGGGCACATCACATTGTTCACCGAACTACTCCACTGTTGTTAATTTCTTAATTGACACGTTGGGCCCATTACATAGCGATATTAAGACAAAAATAAAACCATCCTCTTCACCACTATACCATTAGTTTCCTTTATCGCTATGTTATGGGCCCAAAGTGCTGCAATATATTTAACTATTTTTAAATGATTTTTTTATACATATTTCTGTTAAAAAGGTTTTTCTAGTCTGATTAATGACAAAAAAATGTGTTAAATGCAAATACACCATCATAACGACAGTAATCACATTAATATTGAACAAACCTTGATATAAACCAGTATACAGTATGTCCACACTTTCTCTACTAAACCGTTAAACTACTTTGGTGAATTGGTATTCCACACTTCTACCAGGGTCTTCCATAAATCTTGTAAGGTGCTGGCCCTCTTGTTTTACTTTTTCTCTCTCTGAAAAAATGTCAGCTGCTGTTATATTGAGTTCTGGGCTTTGAGGAGGGCTTTGAGTAATTTGTTTAACGCTCATTATATGCATGTGCTGTAACTCTTTAATGTGTCTGAGAATTCCGCAGAGTGGAGTATGAAGCTGGTGATGGAAGACATTGCGACTAAATGGAAAACTTTTTATAATACTCAAAAACTGGGTCACATACAACCTCATGCAGCTTGTTTTTTCCCCAGCTTGTGATGAGAGAGAAACTATCAGACCTCACTCTGTGGATCTCTGTGATCTTTATTTCTAAAGCATTCAAGAGGGAATATGGGGGGGAAGCAGTAATAATTACCCCGAAAACCCAGCTCTGCACCACCGCTCTAAAAGGCGGCTGGCTCAACATGTTGTCTTTTCCAATAAACCTTGTAATGCACTATGGTCTGGCAGTCAGAAGACCCAGATCAATTGTTACTTAATTAAAATGCTCAATTAAGATGAAGGAGATATTTATATGTATGACTTCAAGATGAAAGCAATGCTTCTCTTATTCATGTGATACTTTCCCCTAGACCTGCAAAAATTAATTATTAAAAATTGTAGGTAGGCAAATCATCCTATCCCTGGTCCAAAAATTTGACCATCAGTACCGTTTGTTTTCCAAAAATTTAATTTAAAAAAAGAAAGATTTTTAACTATGTATGTTAAAATCTAGAAATCTATTTCTATTCTGCTCCCATGTTTCATTTAGGTTTGAAAAGAAGAAAATGATTGACGTGCTCGGTCACATGAATTGGGTTATTCAGGTTTTATATTTTCTTTTGATGAAAGGAACTCTAGAAACCATATCAGTTTCCCCCATTTTCATCCAAAGTGCTTATTTAGCCTATGAAGAGGATTGAGTGATGTTCATTTTGTGTGAACAATTATTTAACCCCTCTTTCTCTTAGAGAGAAAACCTGGGAGAGCCCTCCTCTCTGAGCATAAGATAAATCGCTTGTCTCCATGTCTGGAACAGAAGAAGCATAGCCAAGCTCCATTTGGGACAACTAATCGATGGAGACTGGGATGAGAAGAAGGCTATTGATTTCCTAAGTCTCTCTTGTGAAACACTGTAAGTCAGAGGGGTAAGCAGTAGACGTGCCGAGTATTGACTTAAAACCATTGCGCTACATGCCTCTCCAATTACATCATGCAAAAGAGTGTGAGTTTTGAAATAAATACTGAAATACTGAAAACAATGACATTATTTGATAAACTGGTGTTCATCCAAGGTGTTTTTAATCAAATAACAACAGCTGTCTCTAAAAATTGTGTTTACAACAGAACATCAATGTGGCATGCCAGGTCATATGTGATATCAAGTCATAAGACACAGGAAGGCAAAAGGCTAGTTTTCACCTTTTTATTAACTTATTTGAACAAGTTCAAATTCAAAGTACCTGAGTGTGGCACAATTAATAAAATCACACTCAGGTAACCAATAATAAGGGGTGCACCGATCTATCGGCCATTTTTCAGTATGGACCTGCCTATCAAATTCTTGCAGCAAATGTAAAAAACATTAAACATTTTAATACTTAACTTTACTATTTTGTTTTGTTAATATTTTGCAAAACAATACACCTATTTTGAAAAATATCACTTTTTTAGACGTAGCTGATTTTGTTCAAGTTGGACATCGCTGGAGGGACAGTCCAGTAAGGGGACCGATGTGGGAGTGGAAGCCTGGACCAGCTGGTCGAGAGGGTACTCTGTCGGGATAACCAGACTAAAGACGTACAGCTAGCCACCGCCCTTGTGGGTCCCGCCGTGTCAGCTATCCTTGACCTTGGTCCTGGCTATTCCACCAGCTGGCTGGTGAGGCCCTCTGCCTGCATTTCGGCGAGATGCCGCTGCCTTGGAGAAGCACCCTGAACCTTTGGCTTCCCAGCGTGCAGGGCCTACTTCACATTGCCCCAATTGTTGTGAAGGAGCTAGCGCTGGAGGCTTATCTGAGGGTCTCCAGCTAATTAATCTATGCCAACAGGTGAGTCTAATGCATCCCCAGACTGTCAGTGTAGCACTGCGGCTAGAGAACTAGCTTACAATTTAATCAATACAATACCTCACATGGTATTCTGATGCTCATAAGACACACATAGCTGTTATATTTTGACCTCCTTGTGACCTCTTGTCAATTTCTGTGGCTCCCTGTATTAAATTCCTTAAATGCGGTTAAATGCACTGTGATATTTTTAACAGTCCCGGAAAACTAAATCAAAACACAAGTAGCGTGATACGGACGTATCCTCAGATTTAATTCTCAATAGGCAAAAAATACCAAGGTAACCACTTATTCTCTGTTTCTCACCAGCTCTTTACATGGATTCATTGTTTAACAATGGAGGTTTTTGCTCTTCAATCTCGTTTTGACTAGTCTTATGTACAGTGCCCCCTATTATCATCAGGACAGTGGAATAAAAACAGTTATTTTTGATATGCTATATACTAAATCAATTTAAATTTGAAGTGAAAAGATGAATATGAGGCAAAAGTAGGGAATGTCATCTTTTGTTTCTGTACATTCATTCAGTGGACAGTTTTTTATGTATACCCATCAAGTACTGGGTCGGACCCGCAATTGCCTCCAACAGCCCAAATTCCTTGGGGGATGGATTCTACATGGTGCCAGAAATGTTCCACAGGGATGTTAGTTTGTGCTGACGCGATGGCATCGTGCATTTGCTGCAGATTTAGTGGCCTTCTTGAGGTGAATAGACCTTTCCATCTCATCTGAAAAATGCTCTATTGGATTGAGGAATGCGCAGGTCACATGCACAAACTAAACTCCCTGTCATTATTCTGGAACCCTGCTGTTCTGTACATTGCTGTTTTACCTAGCCAATGTTTGAATATTGTTGAATATGTTTATATTAAGTTACGGAATGCCTCAATGCCTGTTTACACAAATTGACTTTTTTAAAGACTTGATAATTTAACTCTCATCAACTGCAGTTATTTTCCTTGCCTGGCAATTGCTGATGGCAAAAGTGCACGTATGGTTTCTTTCTCTTTCAAATCATTTTAAATTGTATATTTTGTTACGCCCTATTTCTGCATTGTGTTTCTGTGTTCATTCTTCCTTTCTTTAAGCATCCAAATTCTTTGTTTTCCTGTCATAGACAGTTCTTTAGTCTTTATGTTGGTTTATACCAACTGATTCAAAGGGCTAAAACTAAGACTACTCCTTTGCAGCTCTCTTGCTTGCTAATAGTTCATTACTTAAGAACCAAAAAAGTGCTATTATTTGTCAAATTGGTAAATCATACGGACATAAATATGCAGAAATTAAAAACGACATCCTGTACTTCTGCCTCAAATCTTTTCACAAGTTTCTTTAGTATACAATAAAATTTAATACAAGGTCACCACTGAAGCCCTGTAAGTTTTCTCTAAAACATTTCAGTTTACTCAATATTTCAATTGTGATTTTCATAATAAGTCAGCAGAACTCACAAAAGGCCCACAAAACTGAAGTTAAGTGATCAGGTGCATTTCAAACTGCACTTCAGACAGAACTTTTTTGTTTAGACTTTTTGTATTTAGCTACCGCTAAAGTCTCCTTGGCATTTGAGTACAATGGATCAAAGCTAATTCCGCAACTGAGCTTGTTAATAGTAGCTTGGTAGCAGCATTGACTCGGCAGGTGCACAACAATTCCTGCAAAACAGCTCTTTTGCTGACATTTCTTTCAGAGGCAGTTTGGAAATTGGTCAGTATTGCAACCAAGGACATACAATGTTTTCCATGCTATGCACTTCAGCGCTCGCCGGTCCCGTTCTGTGAGCTTGTGTGTCATGCCATTTCCGGCTGAACTGTTGATGCTCCTAGATCCGTGCAGCTCTAGCAGGGCAGAAATTTGTAGGAAAGGTGGAATCTTATGACAGTGCCTTTTGAAAGTCACTGAGCTCTTTAGTATGTTTGTCAGTACGTAAGTTAATGCACTCATAAGTACAAATTGTCAAGGGGACAGCTTATCGCCTGGACCAATTGCCCTAGTGACAAGTTATTGAGGAGCTGAACTAATGTCATTTATTTTCAAGGATGGGTTAATATTCCATGCTGCAACCTTTAAATAATGGCCCACTACGCACTTCTGAAGCACAAATTCAGAATTGATTGTTTCTCGTATGCATCAAAGCAGTCCAACCATCCAACAGAAACAAGCTGCTCTTAATCACCTACTGCGTTATGTGAAAAGTGCTGACCAAAGAAAATGTATTGTGTTTTTTCACCCTCTGTGATGTTCAAAGACAAACCTGAAGTCATCTTCAATGACCTGTCTGGTCTAGGTTGGAACCCTGTTACACACACAAGCATAGATTTCCGTGTAGAGTTTGATAATTTTCTGGGTGGCGATTGCTAGTAGTAGTAATAGTAGCAGTAGTACTTTATTTATCCCCCATGGGGAAAATTCCGATACTACAGCAGATATAGGTCTAACCAAAATTACACAAAAAACATATAATAAATAAATCAACCAACAACAATTTATATATACATACAGGACACAATTGTACGGTGGAAATGAACAGTGCAAAAAAGCAGAGTGCAGAGCAGGTAAATGATTCCTGGCTAGTAGAGACCAGTGTTCTGGTTCACAGAGAGGCATTGTGAAGTCTGATGGCTGATGACAGGAAGGACTTCCGATAGCGCTCCTTCCGACACCGTGGGGTGATCAGTCTAGCGCTAAAGGAGCTCCGAATTTTCTCCACCATGTCATGGGGGGAGGCATTGTCCATAATGGCCCGCATTTTGGACAGTGCCCTTGCCTCTGCCACCTCCTCCAGGGTGCCAAGATTAAACCCCAGCACAGAGCTGGCCTTCCTGATCAGTTTATTGATCACATCAAAGGACTAAGTACTCGTAGGTCTTGACCATCTCAACATCCATCCCCTAAATGTGGACAGGGATCGAGGGGGCCCTTGTCCTCCGGAAGTCCATCACCATCTCCTTCGTCTTAGTGATGTTGAGCAGCAGATGGTTTCTCACGTACCATCCCACAAAGTCCTCCACCAGGCTCCTATACTCATCCTGGTGACCATCCCTGATACACCCCATAATAGCAGAGTCATCAGAGAACTTCTGCAAATGGCATGTCTCAGAGTTGTATCTGAAGTCGGAGGTGTACAGGGTGAACAGAAAAGGGGTTAGTACTGTCCCTTGAGGAGCTCCCGTGCTGCGTCACCACCTGGTCTGACACACAGTTCTGTAGCCACACAAACTGTGGTCTGTCAGTCGGATAATCAACAACCCAGGAATTGCAGGGGGTCCATAAAGGTACCGACTAAGGGCCTGAGGTGCGAAAGGACTAGCCGCTCCAGGGTCTTCATGACATAGGATGTTAGAGCAACTGGCCTGTAGTCATTAAGGGCAGTGGGGTGTCCCTTCTTGGGCACCAGGACCAGGCAGAAGGTCTTCCACATCACTGGGACCCTCTCAAGGCTCCAACTCAGGTTAAACAAGTGCTGAAGTACTACACGAAGTTGGGTTGTGCAGATCCTCAGCACCCTAGGGCTAATGCCATCTGGGCCAGGGACCTTGTGCCTGTGAAGCCTCTCCAGTTCTTTCTTAACCTGGGTGGTTGTCAATGACAGAAGTGGTGGGGTTTCTAATGCGTTGGCAGTAGTGGGGCGGGTTGATGGGTCCTTGATAGTAGTAGTAGTAGTGGGGGAAGGCGTTATTGGGTCTTTGATAGTCGGGGGAGGCCGTGGGGGGATTTTGGGGGCCAGTTTGGAGGGAAGGCTGAATGGGCCGTTATAAAATCTGCTAAAGAACTGGTTTAACTCGTTGGCACAGCTCTGACCTCCCTCGGCTGGTCCATCACTCGACTGTTTAAAGCCAGTGATGTTCTTCATTCCCTGCCACACGTCTCTCACCCTGTCCTGCCGTAGCTCTTCCCTTCTCTGATCCTCACCTTCAGCTCCTCCTAGACTCTCTTCACCTTGTCTCTTTCACCATGCCTGAAGGCCCTCTTCTTCTCCTTCAGTAGGGCCTTCAGTTTGCTGGTAATCCAGGGTTTGTTATAGGGAAAACAGCGGACTTCCCAAGTGGGCACATTGGTGTCCACACAGAAGTTGATATAGTCAGTAATGCAGTCAGTGAGATTGTCAATGTCCTCTCCATAGGACTCACTGAAAACATCCCAGTCTGTAGTCCCAAAGCATTCCTGTAGGGCATCATTGGCATTCTGTGACTATCTCCTCAGTGTCCTGCTTGTCACAAGGAAGCTGTTGGATCCTTGGTAGGTAGAGGGGCGAGAGGTGCAACAGATTATGGCCTGATCTTCCCAGTGGTGGAAGCGCTGAGGAACTGTATGCATCCATGACGTTTGCATACAGCAAGTCTAAAGTCTTATTATTCCTGGTTGGGCACTTCACAAATTGTTTGAAGGTGGGGAGAGATGAGGAAAGGGTAACGTGGTTGAAGTCCCCGAGATTAAAACGAATGCGTTTTTAAACGAGCAGCTCAGATGGCAGTTCCGCTAACTCGATCAGCTGTTGTCAGCTGTAAACAATACTCCCCTCGAAAGTGCCAGCAAAACTTCCGAGTGTAATAAAAAGTGATCCAACGATAACTCAGACAAAAAACTTCCTCATCCAGAACAGCTGCATATTCCAACCGAGAAATACAACAGCTTGCTCAGATTGAAAGACAATAAACACTAGAAAAACTAAACAATAACAAAGTTTGGGAGCTGCTGCAGCAGGCTGCCATTCGTACGGTGTCAGGAAGTGAAGAAGTGAAGCTACAAAAAGGGATATTTGGTAGTTAAGATCTTAAAAGAAAAGAGATGCCATATATATCTTAATGTGAGGTACTTTCTAGAAAAGTGCCCTCTTTCTGCTTGTAATTTCAAATTAAAACGACTTAATTACATAGGAAGCAAATTCAGAGGAAAACACCCTTTCGGGTGATTCTCCAGACTGCGTGCCACCCTTACTGATAAGCATTTATCTCATTTTTTAAATGCATTTACAAATCCAATGCTTGATAACAGTCTATGGGGAGATCAAACTGTGAATCAGCTATGATAGTGCTTCAGATGTTATAGACATCAGGGCCCTATCTCATAAAGACTTGTGATTGCGATTTTCTATGGGGCTATTTGTGAGCTCACAGAGATGCATGTGTTTCAGAAAGCACGTGTTGCAAGTACCATCACCTGCACTTGTCTTTTTGTAATCGGAGCTGAGAAAATCAGACTCTACAATCGATTTTGAAGCCAATACAATGGCAACAGAAAGCCATGTCAGACAGATAAATGAACTCATACGAACGCATACACACGTATGCATTGTGCTTGACATAAATATATGCAAAAATCATGATGAATGTTTATTACAGTGAGATGATGGGTGCGCGTTCATACATTAATTATCCCTGCTCTCAGCAATCGGCACTTTGATATTAACTCTGCATAGACAATATGTCAAGTTGGGTTGGATGGCCTCCAAATACTCCCTTCTTATTTTTCTGTCAAAGAAATGACAAGCTATTAGGATGAGCACTATACCGTCACCTAACACTGGATTTGCTTCTGAAACTACCATTTGCAGTTACACCCTAGGCCTGCCACCTTCGACGTCACAGGCTTGTGCAGGTTTTTATTTATAATATATGTTTGTTTTTATGTATGTTTGATGAGGGCCTCCGCACCATCCTAGAGTTTAAAGCAAGCACCAAGACTAGGCCAGATGCCAAGCCTATTTTCCGAAAAACCAAGTTGGACTTATCTCATGCTTATCAACAGATCAGAAAAGTACTTGACTGTGACACACCTGTGACTCTGACTATATATCTACCACCGTATTTTGAATGGTGTCGTTAATTTTTGAGAAGTCATTCATTGTTGACACATGATTGTGGATACTAGTGCAACCACACTCATGAGCGTAACAAGGTCCTTTAGTTGGGCATGGACCCACAGCCTGGCTGTCAGAGCTGCCTGTCTTGGCTGCGTGCCACAGTGACTCTATGTGGACTACTTTAGTTTAGGCTTGGACGTGATGTCAATAGAAAGGTCCCTTGACGCATGCAGTGTGAGATCCGTTTGTTCATTCATTTTTTATGTAAAATATTTTTCTACTTGGTCAGAGCAAGGTAGTTCAGTTCAATTAAACATGTTAAGTATTTTTGAATATCATTTGAGATGTAGGTACCCCCACAGTACATCTATGCAGCGAGGATGCATAATTATGATAAATATGTTTAATAAATTACATTTAACAAATATTGCCCATTCCCTCGCCACACGTACTAATGCTGCTAGGGTTATCATTTTCAAATGTTGGGCACTAATCGTACAGGCATATACCTACGAGATTGAATTCCAGAAATCAGAGGACCGCTCAGATGCGCTTTCCTGGCTGCCCATGAAAAAACAGTTGAATAGGTTTGGAAACATTTGAAACATTTTCCACTTCTCTTTGCCAGTACAGACGAGCAATGTAGCACAGAGCACATGCCAAGACCTGACTTTGAATGGTTTATGAAGCTCTACGACCGTTCTTCAATTGAGAGTGTACTGTACTGGCCAGTATACTGAGAGAGACTGCTGAGTGATCTACATTAAGGACACCAGAGCATTTGTCGAGTGAAGGCTTTTGCAAGAATCTTTGTGTGTTGACTCAACCTAGACAACAAAATCGAAAAAAACTATGAAACTAAGCGTAGCGGGCCCATTGCTTTCTTGGCAGTGCCTACCCGTGATGAGCGGAGAATACACATTGACTTTGAGAAAATAGACAAATATTTCTTCTTAGTGCTTGTAGACAGCTATTCATAAAAAAGACCATTGAATTCTTAAACCTCATTGCTTTTCACAGACTACCAGAAGAAACTGTCCTTGAAAATAGACCTCAGTTTACACCCGGGGAGTACAAACTGCTTCTCCTGTACAACTGTATCAAACATATGCTGATACCAGCGTATCATCCTGTTTCCAATGGTTCTGGGAGAAGAGTCCCAGAAAACAAAGGTGACACTACAAAATTGACCCACACAGCCTGAAAGGCCGCACACCAGCAGAACTCTTCCTAAGATGTCAGATACAAACAAAATTCAGCCTACTAAAGCCTGATCTTGCCAGAACTGTGGAAACAAACAACAAAAGCAAAAGACTTATCTCAACAGACCTTCCTCTGGCAAAAGGTGAACACATTTCCATTAGTTATTTTAGTCTAGAACACAAAATGGGAGAGAAATGCATAAATACACTTGAAATTAGTAAGGTGTCCTTGAGAAAATCTGTCCAATTAAATCTAATTTAATTAAAAATATCTGATAAACTAAACAGAGAAATAAAGTGAATGATGATTCATTCGCTCGGTGTGATGATATCGATGATTAAACTTGGTGTAATGGGTATCAATGATTGAACTCGGTGTAATGGGTATCGATGATTGACAGTTTCTTTCTACATTAGGCTTACAAAAGTGTTTTGAGAGAAACAAAACTTGTGAAGAGCACAGCTGAATACTCTAATCTGAGCTGCAATCGTAGAATCTATATTGTGACCATTATTCCATTCCAAAGATATTAAGAAAACACTATATCTTCGAAACTCGCTGTTCATTGTAACAGTCTGAAACCACTAGTTTGTGATGCAGCTTGACAGTTGGAACTCATTATTATTAACATGGTGATTAGTGTTGTCTGTGCGCCCAGCACACTAATGTCTGTCCCGGCACCAGTGGGAGGTGTCTTTGAAAACAGAAGAACGGTTTACACCCATGATGTGCAAGGTGCATGATTGTTTTTAGTTCAGTAAGTTGGTTTTTTTAATTATTTTTTTTTGTTTTTTAAATAATTTTTTATTAAAAAAAATAAACATATCTTTGCCTTATTGATTTAATTGGTTTGGGAAATGATAAATTAATGCTTCTTTTGGCTTCTATTACTTTCATTACTCTTTTACTTCTGCTTTCTGTGGTAGTCTGTTTGGGCTTTCTGGATTTTCTGTATGATAATAATTTCATTTGAGTTTTAAATAAAATTCTCCTCTCCCCTTTCCCCTGTGAGAGGTTTTTGAGAGGAGTAGAACTCTTATATTCCATTTAGTCCACTTTTCCGGCTGCTCCTCCATTGTTTAATGACAGGACACTATACTTGAACCACAGCTGCTGTGACATTGGAAGTAATAGATTGGAGGCCTGCCTCTCTAAAAAAAAAAGGTAAAATGTGGGTTAGAGTAGTGGCAAGCTTCGTGTACATTGTTACAAAAGCCATTCCTTAAACAAGCAATAATGTGGTGGTGACAACCCCATCTAAATCCAATTTCAATGTCTTTGAAGCCTTTCAATTTCAAAGAACTAATCTTCTAGGAAGCACCATATGCATTTCTCATACAGCGGTTTATGAACCTTAATAATATTAAATCTGGAATTGAAAAAATACTTTTGTTAAAGTAGTTGGCAATAAAGTACTCTTGCTGGAAGTTATACGCTAAAAGTATACTATAATAAATCTGTAGTTTCTTTACTAAGAAAACTGGTAAATACAATATAATTACTTATTTACTTATTACTTGTTATGTAATGCACATTTGGCTAGTTATCTCCTGAAGGTCAATGTAATGAATTTGATCCCCAGAAAAATGTGGGGGGTGGGAAGTCCACTCAAGCTGTTATTTCCCTCAAATTCGACATGCCTATTCAGTATTAAGATTCATTTTCATTTTGTTACATGTAATTTTCCATGTTTTTTTAAGCTTACATGTTGGTGTCTTACACTTTACTTTACTCTAGACTATGAAATATATAGGCTGTATGTGGTCTGTATCATAAAAAATATTATAACCAGAACAATACTGTTTAACTGGATTTATTAATTATTGGAAACATTGTTAAAAATAAATTCCAATGTTCTACTTTAAAACTCAACCCAAAATGTAAAACTTTCCCCTTACTTGCTTGAATATAAAAGGAGAATAAAATATTGCGACCAGAGGTGCCCTACCTTGATGGTTTGAGTGTTTTCAAACCAAATAGTTATCCGCATGTACCTGCCTTTAACGTTAGTGACAACATTTTCAGAGAGCACCAACAGCTTTCAAGGGCCTTACTCTCCCATTCTCCCTTTAAATTCTGCCTCTTTATCAAGTAATGGGCTTTTGCGGGCTGCTACAGCAGATTGGAGTAGGCACGCCCTCAGTCCACATCCTATAAAATGCAGCTGTCTTTAGAAACAGAATTGTTACATAGATCAGCACTAGGGAACTAGGGATTCAAACAAAAAATCATGAAGAGATTAAAGTCAATAGATTCTTGATTTTCTCTTTAGCTTAACTTAACTATTGTAGCGTTTTTCTAAGAGTGCTACTACTCCGCTGGGTTCAAGCAAGGAGTCAGACACCGATTAACAGAAAGACGTGCTCTTTATTTCAGTGGAAAGAACTGGTTACACATCGGGAAAACAGACAGCCCTCACTCGAACTAGTAAACCTACCTACGGTGACGGCACTGAATCAAAGCCACAGCTACACTAGGAGTAATAGTTAACTAGACTAACTATTTCACACGGAACATCGAACACATTTTTAACATTATTTACACTTCGGGAGCCAGGCTTCCCAGCAGCCCCCTCGGGGATGGCTAAAGCCCATTGGAGGGGGGAAGCGCTGCTTGCCATCCCCGTTACACTATTTTATTTGCTATATTGTTCTGAATCACCATCCATCGACATTAAATTGTTGTTATGGTGCCAGTAGATGTAGATCACTACACTAGAAAATCGAATATCCGATCACCAGGGGGTTTATTGCTGTGACGACAATGACAGGTACATAAAACATTACTGCGACAAAAGAAAACAAGCAACTCCAAAACAAAAAACTATCTAGACCCTACCGCACTTTTCTTGTTTTTCCTCCACCAAACAACTCGTTTAATCTAGTGGTTCTCTAACCAGGCATTTTACCTGTAGCTCCTCCCCCCAAGGAAAGTTCCATCCACAGAGTAATAAAGTTATTTCATTACCAGATTCCAAAATACATTTAAGATAAACCCATTTCCCTAAAACATATTTAGCATATACGCATTAATATAAGCTGCCTTTATCCATACCAATTGCATATTCAATTTTTATCGAACATTGTGGTCTCTTCCAAAACAAACCCTCCCGTTAAATGTAACCATGTTGTGCTGTACCTTTTATTGACAATGGCGGAAGACAAACAAGTGCTCATTCTGAGAGCGAACGGAGACAGGGGGAGGGTGCCTTTTATTTGGCTCTTTCATAGAACACCCAAAGAACAAAACTGAGAACTTAAATAAACTGCCCACATAAGGGAAAACCAAAATAAGATTTTCCCTTATCTTTTAGGGAAATGGGTTTATCTTAAATGTTTTTTGGAATCTGGTAATGAAATAACTTTATTACTCTGTGGATGGAACTTTCCTTGGGGGGAGGAGCTACAGGTAAAATAACTGGGTAGAGAACCACTAGATTAAACGAGTTGTTTGGTGGAGGAAAAACAAGAAAAGTGCGGTAGGGCCTAGATAGTTTTTTTTTTGGAGTTACCCATTTTACCCATTTAAACAAACATTCCAGCCCTGCTTGCACTTTTATTGTCTCTTGGATTTCATGAACCTGAGTGTGGTCTCGTTAGTGCAACCACACTCAGGAGCCTAACGAGGTCTTTTGGGTGGTCGTTGCTCATCCTTAGCTTGGCTGTCCATCAGCCCAACTCTGGGCGTTTTCCAAGGGCTTGAGGGTGCGGCCCCAGGCTGCAAGCCACACAAGCAAAACCAACAATCCAGGTAAGTTATCCTCTTAATTACCTTGATTATTCCCATCATAAGTCGTTTGCAAACGTGCTTATTTATGCATAGATGCAGTTAAACTATTGACAGTAAATTTGCTGTTTACCAGAGAGTTTAAATAAACGTGACACAAAGTACATTTTTCAACTGTCAAATTAAAAGGAAAATTCATTTAAATTAATTTAAAGTATTTGTCTAGTTGAAATGAAATTTCAGCTTTAAATTGCTGCTTTTTTAAGCTTTTGTAGCACTTGTAATTCAACTGAAGTGTTATTCAGGGCAAATCAACGGGTGCCCTGAAATGGGATAATTTGGAAATGGCAGCAATAATTAATAGGGTGTAATGTCTCTTCCTTATCCTCATCTTATTAAATATTAAATTTATAGTACAGGATCCATAAAGGATTTTTGGAGAAGTGTTTTTTAATTAGTTCCTAGGAACATCACCATTGGACATTCGTCCTGGTGGAACCGTTAGCAAATTAACTTTAATAACGTTAACATTTAAGGGGTTAAATTGGTCCATGAACTTTGAGGGTCATGTTGCCATTTTAATTGTGAAGGCAATGACATTTCTAGAAATGGAAAAGTTTCTACTCATTGTAGATACTGTCATCTCACTGCCAGCAACATAATAATAATAATAATAATAATAATAGTAGAACACAGGCGCGGATTAAGAACACTAAGCAAACTTTATTTTTGATGTAATTAAATGATAAAGTAGTGCCTGAAACCTTGAATTGTGATTCTAATAGATTATTATCATAGCTTCACACAGAGGCCTGTTCCCTCGGGAATAGGGATTACGTTTTGAATTGTGTACATCAATTAACTAAATTTTGCCTGACGATTCATTTATATATCTTTATAGTTGTCGCGATCCACACCGTCATTTTCAATATTTCATCCCTTTCCTACATCTTTGTTTATTGTTTGGGGGTGGGGTGATTTTTGTAAGCATTTCATGTGCTGTCAATAAAATGCCCTTAATATTTCCCAAAGAATAATTATTTGATACATTCCTGTAATCTGACATCCTTGAACTTCTGAGCAGATCACCTCAGACAGACAGAGAGATATTCACATCAAACATGTCTTTAATCCTTTCACTGCCTTTAACATAATTATTTACTATTGCGGCGAGAATGCCCATATTTTCTGCTTTTATGATCTGCCACAATATCACATTCCTCAAAACTTCAACTGTGACAATGGCTCTCATAAGTCTCTTTTCCTCCCATATTCTTTTATTGGAAAACTTCAGAAATTCAGAAATCCAACCTGACCAGTATATTTGTCCATTTCTGTACATTTCTGTACATTTCTACATTTTGGAAAACCATCCGCGTCTAATGAGTCGATTTCACACGTATCACAGTGAAGTATCCAAACGCATGCAGACCTAAGTTTGCATCAATTACAGTTTACCATCTAAACTTTATTATGGAAAAGGAACATGTAAGCTTTACAAACAACACAGTCTATTAAGAAATGAAAAAAATGCTAGTTTTTAACGAAGCGCGTAGCTTCTAAAATTAACTTTGCACAGAATGTAATGGTTCTCATTCACAGTTTTGAACAGGGTTGTGTAAGTTTCCTTTTAACAATACACAAATTAATTTTTCAGCACTTGTCCCTACCATCACATAGTCAAGTTCATAGATGACACAGTCCCACTGGCCCTAATGACTGTCACCAAAGAGGTCCATCATTACCAAAGGAATGTAGATTGACTAAGACAATGGTGTGATAAAAATGCTCTAATTTTCAAGTTGCAATCCTAGGTCTGTGGCAGATAAAACTACTGTCATGATACACGGAGTTCTGATTCAACTAGTTTACTTGTACTTGGGATTAAGTAAGTATTAGTAAGTAAGTATTTGGGATTGCAAGTAGATCGCACCTTCTCTTGGAATACTAATGTTACTAATGTTTTGCGCCCAGGCACAACAGCACATGTATTTTGTACATTATTTGTTACATTATGTAATTTTCTATTAGCCACTGGGTTAGAGGGGAGTTCTCCACTCCCTCAGTGAGGGGTAGTGCTAGAGGCTGAAATTGTTTCAGGATGGGGTCTCCCTGAGTCCCAAAGAGAAGATAGGTGGATATTCAGGGTGTCTGTACTGTAGCAGAGTGTAACTGGCTTTCTTTCCCCCAGATTAGGGGGTAGGGCTACAGAAACCACAGACTGAGCATCCCTCTGGGAGGGTCTTACAGTATTCTACATCTCTGTCTCTTGATTAACAGGATGACATTTATTGGACCTTAGTACTGACAATTCATGTTGCACTGATTCCAGTTCCTCTCTTCTGGAGTCCGTCCTTGCCCCCCAGTACTTAGCTTTCTCTGCATACAGGTCACGTTCGAGCAATGCTCAATATAAAGCTGTATCCACCAACAAACTAGCTTCATCAGAAAGCATCTCTGACAGCACAAGAGAGGCCTCATATGCACAAAATGACCACCTTACAGAAAGTATCACTACTTAACATCAGCCACAATTCGCAATTGCAACTGTTACCACAGCCTGAAGCTTTACTGCCCAACATGCATAATCATCTACATTATAATCTTTGTCATATGCAGGCCCACTCTGTATCTGGCTAGGCCCAGATATTTTCTCCAGGTGTTCAAACCATAGCGAGTAGCTCTCATTGTCTTCTTCCTCTTGAAATGGGATCATCGTCAGCTCCATGAAGAAGGGTATAGGTCTTGGCTCAAATATGTATTTATAACTGGTTTCGTCATTTCTTTAAGTCAGCACAGGGGTTGATTGTCGCTGTCGAGGTGTTGGAAGTGGATTTTTGTTGATGAAGGAGTAGAGGATGGCCTTTTCTAAGTGGCAGATGGCACTGCATTCCCAGAGTCTCCAGCTGTCAGTGATGCCCAAATCTTGTCTATAACCACAGCCTCTCGCTTATACTTGGGACCAGCTACAGTGCCGTGAAAAAGTATTTACCCCCTTCCTGATTTCTTAGTTTTTTGCATATTTGTCACACTTAAATGTTGCAGATCATCAAACAAATTTTAATATTAGACAAAGATAACCTGAGGAAATACAAAATGCAGTTTTTAAATGATGATTTCATTTATTAAGGGAAAAAAGCTATCCAAACCTACCTGGCCCTATGTGAAAAAGTAATTGCCCCCTAAACCTAATAACTAGTTGTGCCACCCTTGGCGGCAACAACTGGAATCAAGCATTTGCGATAACTGGTCATGAGTCTTTCACATCGCAGTGGAGGAATTTTGGACAACTCTTCTTTGCAGAATTGTTTTAATTCAGCCACACTGGAGGGTTTTCAAGCATGAATGGCCTGTTTAAGTTTGTGCCAGAGCAATTCAATCGGATTTAAGTCCGGACTTTGACTAGGCCACTCCAAAATCTTTATTTTTTAGGTGTTCGAGGTGGAATTGCTGGTGTGTTTCGAATCATTGTCCTGCTGCATAACCCAAGTGTGTTTGAGCTTGAGGTCACAAACTAATGGCTGGACATTCTCCTTCAGGATTTTCAATTCATGGTTCCATCAATTACAGCAAGTTGTCCAGGTCCTAAAGCTGCAAAGCAGCCCCAGACCATCACACTACCACCACCAAGTTTGACTGTTGGTATGATGTTCTTTTTATGAAAT
>JAOYSI010030077.1:13191-31421 GCA_025775065.1 Hiodon alosoides
TCAGGCACATTAGTACTTCTCAGGGGTATATATGTGTGTGTGTAAAAATGCGGGGGTCAGGCACATTAGTACTTCTCTGGGATATTGTGGCAGCACTCTTATTACCCCAACCCACAGCCACAGTTCGACTTCTCTGTATTCTCTTTGAGAGGAACTTGAAGAGCTACTATCTACACATCTCCCCAATACCATATTAATGATTAACAAGGATTAATATCAAATGACTCAGTAGTTACGCTGTACAAGTAAAAGTGATATAGTTTATGACATGTATATTGGTTCTTTCAGCTTTTCTATAGGAGTTAGTGTAAGCATCAAGGTAAATCAAATGCTGGGTGTCAAGGGCACAGTTTTGTTCCCCTGAACGGTGGTCGTTTTTGAGTAATCTGCTTGAAGATGCATTATTCATGGGTTTTAAACTTATTTAGTTTAGCTTTTCCACAGAACAGTGTTGAATTGTAGACGCATAGATGTTTACTTGGGTAATTGAAAGAGCAAGTCGAAGAAGCAGTCTTCTCCCAGCCACTGGGTTCAACAGGGGGGGGGGAAAGCCTTCCTATATTCATGAGAATAAGATGTTGCTTTATTAAATAAAGGCAAAAATGAAAACGAATGAGGGAAAAGAAGTGGTCATTTTAAGCTTTTTGAAGAAAAGACCGAACTGCTCTATTTCAAATGGTTACTCGAGATTTCTTTGATATGCTCTGGGAAGTCTTGAGTGGAGTATTATTGTGAATGGGGAACACGAGAATTTATTTCAATATTATATATAATTTGCGTGATTGCTATACACAAATGGCAAATAATAACAAAAAGTTGGACGGATCGAGGAAGAGCAATGCGGTGGGAAAACGTGATTTTCGAAGGGAACAATAAAGCCAAATATTTTATGCTGCTTACTTTCAAGAGATGCTGGGAGTGCAACTGGGAAGGCGGATTACCAGTAAAGCTTAGGAATTCTGTGCAGATGCGGTTAACGTGCTGAACACAGTACCCATAGGGGTTGCACTGAAAATTATGATGTAGCTTGTGAGGCACGTTGTAAAATGTGACGTTGGACAAGACCAGAACATGACGTGCAGCCGGAGTCGTGGAGCAGAATCTGCCACTGGGAAAACACTGACCATTTTCAGTACGTGACTTTCTGTAAACTGCTGCCACGTCTCTGTACCATCCCACATGTGTGATACAGCATGTCATAGTTGGTTTTCGGAAACCCGAGCATCAGACTTTCTCCAACGACTAAGCCCGAGATCAGTGTTGCTGCGCAGAAAGAGAATCGCCTGCCCTCTGACATATTTTAGTACTTTACTGTCTGAGAAATTCCATCCCCCTAAGAAGTGACTCTGTATCATAGTCGTCCTAAAAAGCTCTCTGTCCAGCTTAGATGTGTGCGTCTTCGTGATAAACACATCCATGTTTCCACCATTTATAAGAGTTTGAGCCAAGCATGGCTTTGAGAAGTTTATTATTGGGACAAGAATGACTTCTTGACTCCTTTTAGGAAAGCATTGTGCGACCATTGAGATCCGCCCTAAATACCCAGCTCTTCACCACCGACTTCTTAAACAAGCATTTGCCACGGTTTGTGGTGTTGAATGGGTTTTAAAGACCTTTCACTGCCGCAAAATCACTAGCTGAAAGGACATGAAAAGCCCTACACACATTGAACTCTGACAGGTTTCTCTGAGGGAGGGTTGTGAAGCGGTCACGCCCTGGCACTTGCAGAAACGGTCCATCTCAAGGATGGCTGGGTCGTAGCCTCGCTGGTTGTCCGCGCAAAGCCAGGCCCGTCAGGGTCGCAGTGATGTATGCTGTGGCGGGCAGCAGGCGTTGGAGGTCTAAGTGGGCCTTTCCGGAAGCATTCCACACACAATCAGCCACGACTTGGTGAGATCTTTGTCCTTGTCTTTACCCAACTTTGTTTACAGGACCCCAGCATTTGCGCAGATTAGCTTTCTCCTTGGTTTGCTCTGTTACTTTTGGGCAGTGTTCTTTCGTGTGCCCTCTGTTAAATAGGATAGTATGAGATCAAGGCCAATTTTGTGTCGACATGGGGGGGGGAAGCACCTACCTGTCCCAAGTGGGAGCTCGCTGTGCTTACCAGATGTTACTTTAAAGTTTTAACCGCTGCAAGTTAGCCTTTTGTTCCTCCATCTGGCTAGAGATTGGTTGGGTCTGAATGCCTGTTCACTCCACTGTAATCGGACTAAAGTGGGCAGCATTAGCCAGCTTTCGGTGGAAGTGCACCCGTGTGGAACTCATTAGGCTTTAGCAGGAGATGACGCTCTCCTCTGGGTTGGCTGGCACTTTACATTTAGCTATTCAAACTTATTGTTTCGTTTAAGTCAAGTGTAAAGGGATATTCATGCAGCTGTAATTGCGTAGATGTTAGTCCCAAGTTTTAGTTTTCATTTCAGCTAAAAGTCTGAGCTGTGACAGAAACATGTAGGCAGTGTCGAACTCTACCAAATGAGTCGGTTCCTGTGGGGTTTAATGGCTACTGTGGGCACTCCCGAGTTGTCATGAGTTCAGATTGTTGTGGCTCTGTTATTTCTCTCACAAGTTAGGATTTCCTTTAGCCGCTCATTTAAACGCAATGAGCCTGCAGCCGTTTTTCCATAAATCTGATTCTTTTTTAATAAGTTGTTAATGAGTTGGGAAGCCTTTCTAAAAACGTTGCCTACATTTATCTCCTGGAGAGAAATGTAACTCCTTTACAAATACACATACTGCTGTGATTATTTATGCTGATTAACACTTGGGTGGCCACAATTGGGCAGTGTGTGTTAAAGGCCACAAAAACGCGATAACAATATTGTTCCTACTTGAGCCACTGATATCAATTAGGCTCACCACTTATTCGGGAATGTAACAATAGGGCTAATTAGGATCAGTTTTTTAGAATATGCTCATGATTATTACATTTAATGAACATTAAAAATTAGCCACTGTAATTATAATACAAAAAAGTTTTCTTGTATTTTGAAAAGAAAAATGAAAAAAATGTTGGATTTTGTACTAGATTTCTTTTAGAAACTTGCTCACTTTATTTAAACTTGCTCAGTTTTTAGCCAGTATGTGTTTCTGAAGTATTGTAGGGAAACTTAGTCCTAGAAGGACTAAGATTAACTGATTACAAACAGAGAGCTGCCATTTGTATCAACCATTTAAGCTTCAATCACAGGACATGTGTGTATGAACAGAAACTGTGGACGGCGTAACGCTCAGGCGGGGCGCCGCGCCCGAGACGCCGTAACGCTCAGGCGGGGCGCCGCGCCCGAGACGCCGTAACGTTCAGGCTGAGCAGCTAGAGGCAGCAGCACTAACATCCGTGCAACTGCGTGACTGCTGATAATTAAAGAAATCCTTTAATTATGTGCGTTAAGGCTTCCACTTTCACTGTTACAGCCTCTCTGATAAGAATACCTGTTAATTTCCAAAGTGTTTCTATAAAGGAGCTGTAAGACCAAGAGAGCACATTGGATAATTACATAGCCGGTCGACTTAATCCTTCATGCCTGAATGTTTCCCCTAGTCCTCATGCTATATTAATCTATTTGTATGGGACCAAGCCGTGCCTGTATAGTGATAGTACAGAAGGCCAGGAGGGGGTTAGCATTAGAATGAGGTTCCCCCCCTGGTAAAGTCATGTTATGCATCATTCTGAATCCCCTTCATTAAAGTCCCGTTGGAACAAATCCAGCATCCTAATTAAACATTTGTGGTTCTGTAGCTGTTAGCCGCAGCGGGGTAACCTTTTTTGGATGTGCTTATAGCTTATAGGTGGCGTGGCCCAGACGGAGGAAGGGTCTGAAAGACTGCCTGCTGAAAGGGGACATGGGGCTCTTAGCATCCCCCTCTGGTGAGCACAGGTGCTCCCCATTGTTGAAGGGATGCAGTCAATCTAGAGGAAGCTTGTAGACCTATCTGTGTTTCCCTTCTGAGGAACTTGTCCTTTAAGTATTTCTTTCGCTCTTTTGACCAGAGGCAATGAGCTCATGGCTACACAGCCAACCGAATCCTGGAAGCCGTCCTCCAAACTCTGTGTGATAAAGCCGCTCTTTAATCGTTCTTCATGGCTTGAGGGGCCGGGTGTTGCCCACTGTATCTGCAGAGTGACCACTCGGATCTGCGAGCGCTTTGTTAGTCTCGGGATTAACCTGGCACATAAAGCCAGAGGTGGGGTTGATCAGGTAATAATCTCAGGCCTGTTTTGGTCCAGGACTGCTCCTGCCGGGCACTGAGCTGTCTGCAACAACCAGCCAGGGAGAAAATAGAAATTATTTTCCCATCAGTGTTAGCCCAAGGGAAAGAGCAGCGCAGAAATGATTTATGGAGAAAAAAATAGCTTCCAAATGCAGTGTCAGATGAGCAACGTTGAGTTCTACGGGCGTGGGCTATTCCGTTTTAATAGGCCCAGTCTCTCCTAAGTCTCCTTGACTGCCTGCCTTATTAGAACAGAAACCTCAGAGGGCCAAGACTCTCCAGCCCACTGTATTCACCAGTCGTACCATAACACTTCGCCAACCCAGCAAAAAACGTCTGTTTCAGTGCCAAACGAACTGCTCGATGGCAGGACGACGCAGAGGATGTGCCTTACCTGTATTTCTCCCTCTGTATGGCGCCTGAAATGTGAATCCACCGCTAGCAGATGTTATGCCCTGTTTAAACAGAACTGCAGGCTCATCCCGTCTCAAGGAAATTAAGTGTGTTAACGTGTTTTTTCTGCGATATTGAATCGTGTGCTTTTTTTTGGTTAATAACCAACTTATTGTAACCTAGATTGGCTGATGGGGATTATAGGCTTTTTCCTAGTCTGCCTTTTATGTGCCCCCTGGTCTGAAAGTCAACTTAATGTTTTGTTTTTATGTAACATTGCCAAAGAATTTCTCATGTATGGCCAGCTACTAACCAATGTTGCCGTATTGGACAAGTGAGTATTACTCTCAATAAGCGCGTCCTATATTTCTGTTTATCTGTTGATCCTCCTCAGGGTTCGATGATCGTCAAGCTGACATTTCTTCAAGGCTTTGGAGGTTTAATTTTTTTTTAAACCTGTTGAACACGGTGTTTAGCTAATCTCCTCTCCTTTCAGAAATCAAGCTTTAGATTCCTGGACATTGGGTATTTGTTTGCGCAACACTGAGCACAGGTTTAGCTTTTATTTACTGTGAGGGAAATGATGATAAATCTTTTTATTTTTTTATTTTAACAAAAGGATGGTAGTTGCATGTTTGACATATTCCCAACTGACGATCGAAACTAATAAAACCTGATAAGATATGTTTTTGTCATTGAAACACTTCAGTACGTTTTACTCACACAATGAGTGCATTGTTATACAGCTGCATTGAGTATGGAGTATGCATTAAGGTTTACCATTACACTCGTATACATGAATTTAGCGCCTTACTGAAAAGACATCCTGTAGGATACTTGTGTGTAAATAAAGACCCTATAGCTTTACACAGTATTCACCAAAAAAGAATTGAAAAGAAAAGAATTTTGTCTTTTAGTTAAGCCCTGCAGCGACTTTAAAGCACATTAGAATTCTGTAATGCTAGTAATTCCCCCACAACTCATTCACACTTCCCTTTTAAACATTATTTTTTTTAAGTTTCCAATAAAGTGGCGGAGATTGACTAGAGAAACTGATCCACTGCCCGGTCAAACAGTACAGTATAGCGGAGCGACATCCGACTGTTCAGAGACCCGAAAGTCCTTACTTATCCTGCAGAGTGGCGTGCTTTTCTAACGCCGGACACGCGGCTCTCCTAATCTCCCACAGATGCTGCGGGCTTTTCTGACTGGCGCGTTGCTCTGCCTTCTGCTTTAAAAGGAGAGAGGAGTCCCATGCCTGGAGTTTTTCGGAACGCTCCCGTGTTCTAATGAGATCCTTAAAACGAGCTGTGCTCGGGTTTGGAGAAGGAATCCGTCGTAGGTGCTGGTCTTGTGTACGGTCAGTTTAAAATTGGACCACTGTGGGCAGGAACGCCTGAAAGACACTATCCGCGCGCCGTGTTGGAATAAGGACTCCAAATGTAAGCCTGATGCTGGGTTGCAGATGCATGCCAATGACACTAATCTTCAGCGCTCATTTCCAGCCAGAGGGCTTTTTGAACTTCATTTGACCTCCGCTTTTAATGATGTTATTGAGGCCACTGTTTGGATGGGAATTGAAATCGCCAGTTGCGATACATGGTATTAAACTGTTCCTTCGGTTGCCCTTTCTGACCTACGTGGTTCCGTGGCAGTGCGATATGCCTTTTCTTACTGTCCTCTTGCAGAGCGAGTGGCTTTGGTAATCTTAATGATGTGAATGACAGCCTGTCCACACGAATATCATTACTTAATGATGTCTAGTTTGCATACACGTAGCAGTAGTAGTTTTACCCAGTAAGAGTCCCTTTCTCTATGGTGGCCTCAAAGTTAACGACCTTCGCTTTTTATAGTGTATTACTGCCTCACTTTGGTTTTCTGTCTGTGCTTTAAAGACTTTTGATAGTGATTATGGCGGAAACAAAGATGGGTTTAAATTTTTTTGACTTTTTGTGCTAGATGCCTTGCCGAATTTTTTGGATTCATTTTGACTTGAATATGAACACTCTTAATCCACTCATCTCTTTTTGACATTGCAAATTGGAGCTGTTCACTAGGGAACCATCTTGACTTCCGAGAGCAGTCCCAGGCTGGCACTGCAGGCCTTTTTAAAACGCCGTGGGTGCTGCTTTAGTGCACGTGACCTGGGGTGAGAAAGGCACGTTCTCGCTTAACATTTCGGTAATCCCTTTAACAAAAAAGGCAATAATCAGGGGTTACTCGCTGTCACCCACCGTCTCAGTAATTTGCCGTATTGTCTGCCAGTTGGAAAGTCGTCTGAGTTTTAGGGAAATGCTTCATGCATTTATAATGAGGCCTCTGAAGTCAGTCATTTTGCATAGGAAGTAGAGAAATACAGGGGGAGTACAGGTCTTGTAATCTGAATAATGATTATCCATTATATTATATAAATGAAGTTGTTTTATATAATGGCTTCCAAATTATTATTTTTCTGATTAATTTTCGCATTGATCTTAGTAGCATTGCAGATTGCTGTATCTTATCAACACAGCCGTTCATTAGCATCTTAACTTATTAAATCCGTGCAGGCTTAATTAATGTTAACTGCCTGGTTCTGGTGTTGTGCTTTCTGGTGCAGAACAGGAGAATTTTCCAATGAGCCTCAGTATATTTCTGAGACATACCGTTCGTCTGCCCACAATAGACCGCAATTTAACTTTATTGGCATGAGGAAATAAGTCTGGCTAAGCATGAATACTAAAACGGAATGTTTAATCCATACCAGAATTTCACTTTCAAATTGATGCTGTACCCGCTCCCTTAATTTCCTCTCGAGTTATGATAGGGGTGGGGTAATATTCGGGATGGACGCAGTTGAGGTGTGAGTGAGCATTTTTATTAGAGTGCTCTGTCCCCCTTCTCAAAGCGATCTTTTTGTTCTGGACTGGCCTATATATTGTCTTCCTTTAAGCCCTGTGAAATTAGTGGTCAGTTGAATGCATCTACTGGCAGGAAGGTGGTGGTCTGCATTTTCATGACTTCAGTGACTTCCTCATTCAGTGTTATCTTAGTGCAGATTTTACAGCTGTGCCAACTCTTCTTCACTTGTCCCCTGGTTCTGCCCAGTGCAGACCCAAGTCAGCAACCTTTTTAATTTGGTAAACTCCGTATTACTGGAGCTGCAATGCGCTTGAGTACGAGACTTAATAAATGAGGCTATCTGTTACGGCATGTGTGTTTACTGCCAAATCTGAACAAACTTACATATCCTATTCCCTCAATTTTCTGCAGCTTGGAACCTTCTTGGTCTGTCTCTGGAGGGTATTATCTTCTGTCTGCAAAACACTATAGAAAATGGTTTTTGCCTGGGACCGAATCAAAAATTTGGCAACCTGCTAATCGCACAATAATCTATATTCGGTTGCTTTTTTATTTTTATGAGTAGAAGAAATAAAAGAAAACGCTATTGAATATGATTTTAATAAATTAGGTTACTGTGTAGAAGTTTGATTTGGTCCCAGCCTCTGTTCAAACAAATTCACTGATTCAAAAAAAGAAATTCATCAGTGACAGATTTCGTATCATACTTTTGGCATATTTAGTATCATAAGTTAAGTTGCATTGTTTTGACTTTCTTTCGTTGTTCTTTACAGCACAAACACTGTAAAACACTGGCTCTCCTTTCATATTCAAGATCAACGGTTTATTGGCTACATTTCTGCTCTGTCGAAACGTATTACCCACAATGCGTGGTACATTAAACGGTAATTATTTTGACTGGCGGCAGTTCAGAGTTAATTGGGCTTTTACACCCTATCTTAACTATTTCGGTTAGAGTGGAGTGTAGTGAGCCGCGTGTTGCTGGAGCGCCTCAGTTTGCTGACCTTTGTTCTTGTGAATTTGCTGAAACCCCGGCTGTCTTTGCACCACTGGAGCGATTTATGCGCGTACATGCTCGCTCTTCAGCCATTGCGAGCCCCTGATCAGAGGCGGTGCCACCCAGCGGTGATATTGTTTCAGTACAGAACACTATTGTTATGGCGGAAGGATTGAGTCAGCACAAATTCGTACTTCAGATCCTCACCAGAAAGGTGCTGCGGGACCTTGCCTCCAGTACAGCAGATTTCTCAAAGCACACGAGGCGAAGCTCAGGGGTTATCCGTCTCCTCGTGCTGCCACAGAATGCCTCCGGGGGGACTCCTCAGAAAAACACCCTTGGGTTCACACTCTCAATAATGGCCATAAGCTCCCATTTCTCTGTCTTTGTCCTTCAGACCCTTCACCCCAGTCCACGGCTTCTCCAGAGCGCGCAGGAGTGTTTTATTGGCCATATAATGGCATCCGAGAGATGTGCTGTCAGCAGTGAACGCTTTCTGTGCCACCGTTATGCGATGTGACGTCTGTCTGCATGTCGCGCAAGCGCGGATCTTTCAGACCATGGATCCGCCTTGATTTTAAGAAATTGCCCATAGTATGTCCCCCGTCTCATGAATATACAACGCAGTTGGAAATTTATTACCGTACGATGTTCACAAAAAATAGCTTTTGGCACCCAGGGAAATCTCCCAGAGCAATTTTTAATACAGTAGGTTGTGATCTTTAAACTGGAAATTGCTCCTTAAATCCAGAGAACCGCCATATAATTAATATATGAGCGGTAAGTCGTTTTATGGCCCCCTTTATGGCAATTTTGCTGCTAGTCACCTTGTCAAGTTCACAGGTTTTATTGCAACTTTAATGGATTATGATGAGTACAATGGTGATGAACGATTTCTCCCTCTCCTATAATACACAGTTTTGATTTTACCATCATAGGGAGGCCCATATATCCCCTGTGAATGGTTAGTAGGGAGTATTTGATTAGTAAATAGGGATCATCACAGAGATTGAATTCAGCGACCCCAGTCGAATGCAAACTGTTGCGGGGAGGCGTTCTTAAGAAGACTGGTTTTGGAGTTGCTGACTAACTGAGAAATGACATCAAAGGTATGGTCCTTGGCCATGTGCTCTTAACAACTGAAGTGTCAAATTGGTTTCAATTCGATTATCTTTTTGGCAGTTTTATACATATTCAATGAATGTGTTCAACGTATTTAGCATTAAAGTTTATGGATTTTAAAATTTGTGGAGAACGGTTTTGTGCACATTAAAGTTAAACGGTCAGGCGGGTGTTTGACAGTAAGTGGCCGGGTATAACAGCAGGTAGACGTCCATTATTATTATGCTTTATCGCCCTCTCTGACGGGGCATTGTCGGCCGTTTTTAGGAGGTGTCAGTCCGTAAGCCAAAAAGGTTGCATTGTGTTCAGTCACGCCGTGAAGTAGTGCAGGAGAACGAGGAAGCAAGAAAAATGCTTCCAATATCCATAATCCAGTCACAGCTGTCTGGAGTTTGGCGACACCTCTTCTGCAGGTTTCCTCTAATAGCTCCATATTTCATGGCGGAAAACACCCTGCCTCGGCCAACATGATGTATGACACCGCCGCACTCTGGCCACCGCACCAACCTCCCCTCTCTGTCTCTCTGGCTTCGCAGTTTGACAAAGCGTACACCTACAGTATCCGCCACATGTTCGGGAAGGAAGGCAAGCGCACAGACTACACCCCTTACAGTTGCATGAAGGTTATCCTGTCCAACGCTCCCAGCCAAGGCGATCACCACGGTGAGTCCACGGGCAGCCATACGGGCTTCTCTAGCAAAGCTGTTGTGTGGACATAGCCAGGGTTATACCCAGAAGTAATGATATCATTTTATTTTTTTAATCTGACTGAAAACTTATTGCTGAAGTCTCCTGGGAAACTGAGCCTGGTCAATGCTCGTGTTACAGTGTGTAATCTGAAACAGTCATAAAAACTACATAAGCCGTCCTGAACACATCAGTGGGTGCTTAATATTGTTTTGACCAAAGAATGTTTGGTTTAAATGGTAGCTGCCATGACTTTTGCAGCTTTTAGGTACTGCCTCTGCTAAATGAAAAAATGTCTGACGCCTCCCCTTACCCACATCCCAACCCTTTCAACATGTCGTTTCAGGATGTCCGTTTCGCCACAGCGACCCAGATCTGCTGAAGCAGAAGCTGCAGTCCTACAAGGTCTCCCCCAGCGGGATCAGTCAGGTTGGTCTGGGCCGGGATGGGGGATGGGTTTGGGCAGGTGTGGACTGCCCTGCATTAATCGAACTCATCCATCTCTGAACTCTTCCATTAGTACATTCAGTATGAACCTGGTTCTAATTTTAGTATGTGCAACGATAACCACTAAACAATCTCGGGGGGGGGGGGGGGTGGTATCAAAGTGTTGTTATAGTTTTGAATATACCTTTTCGAGTCTATGATAAAGCGGTAATATAAATATCATTAAAATGCCAGTTAAGTATAAAGAAAAGATGTAGGACATAGTTTATTTTCCCAGAGCCTTCCAGCTGGCCTGTCGCTTTTAGTCTCCCAGAACGAGAGGCCTAACACGGCGCCACCAGCGTCGCTCCCTCCGCCTTTGGAACAGGTCTCCGCCACTCCAGCGGCTCTCCGACTGCCAACGGTCAGGAGCCTGGCAACAGCGCATTGCAAAGCTGGCTCTGGTACCACCGAATGTCAACAGGGGCGCGGATAAAAAGGGCTGGCTGGCACAACCGGCTTCTGCAGCAAATCTGGAGACGTCGCTTTAAGTTTCCCCAATGATGGAGGCTGAGCGCCACAGATCATGCTAGACCAAGGCATGTTTATGTGAATAGTAATCTTAATGCACGCATTTACACCTGGGTTCAGATTTTAATTGGGCACTAAATTTGACAGTACTAGCTGTACAGACGCAGCATAATATCAGATTTATAATTGGAAATGTAATGATCCAAACTAGATTTGCACGGGAAATGTGGAGTAACACTAGTTTAAATGAAACGACGTAGTGCTGGAAAGAGGAAAATTATTTTTCTTCAAATAAGTTCTAAGCAATGACCTTTAAAATGGAATCTATTTGGAGAAAAAAAATCAAATCATAGCAATTAATGAAAATGTGTGAAGTCTCCCGTTTTTCCGAGAGCAAAAAATGTTGATGGTGTGTAAAGCAGTCGCTGCTGAAGTTATTTGAAGTCCGTAATCAAACTGACTTCACCGATGTTGTGGATGCCAAGGAAGTACACCCGAAATATTTCCATTTTATCACCGTTTATATTGCGAAGAGAAACCACAAGACCGTAAAGCACCACTCACATCACGCGCATCGTTAGGGCACAATAAAACACTGACCGCGAAAACAAGGAGGATCAATAAAGAGATTAGTATTGCCCTAAAGCTTTTAAACTACTTCTTTGTGTATCGAATGGCGCAAGAAAAATTATTGCCTGCAATAAATAAAAAAACCTAAAACTATAAACGTTTGTGAATGTCTTATAAAGGGTCGTCTGTGTGAGGCCACCTCTTCCATGTATGGATTTTGCATCAGGGCCGTAGGGCTATGGTGGCCGGAACTGTGATTTAAGTCCTGTCGATGCCACTGCGCACCATTGGTTAATCCAGAGGTCAGCCTCATCAGTGAGCGGTCCGCGGCGTTGGTACTGACGCGCAGGACCGCGGGGCCAGTAAAACAGCGTTGGGACTTGGGCGAGAATGGGTCACTATATCAGTCAGACAGCTTCCCTGAGGGGAGTGCGCGTCTCTTTCCCAGAAGCCTCCTTCAGGAATGGGGGGGGGGGCTTTTAGGGCTGCGCCGTTATGCCCGGTAGCGTCTGCAGCACGCTGGGCCGTTAACCCGGCAACAGCGAGGGCGATAATTAAAAGCCGGGGAGCGCACAGGTTCAGCGATTATGATAAATAAAACAAACATCTCAGCTACCGTACACTGTGATTGAGCTCTTCATGATGATGACAGAAATATCAGTCATTCGCAACGTATCTTAATATTTCTGAGCACTGGAAATAAAGCTTGAGTATTTTAAATGTTTTCTTTTTCTTATACGGTCATCATTATCCATGCTAGAATTTTCATTTCGATGTAGATGTTGCGTCTTTCAAAATGTGGGTCGTGATTAACTCGCTGATTGACCTGTGTGTTTTCAGCTAGGGCATATTAAGCTTGCTCAGTAGAACCCCAGTGTGTGCGTGCTACCCCATCTCCCATTAACGGAGCGTAACGTAATGGTGGCCGTATTAATTTCCCCTTTACACCTTTGGTCCCTTATTTCTGCGTGAGGTCGAATGTGGTGCAGTGAAAAGTTATTTCTGGCGTTGCATTGCACGCTACCCGACGTTAATAGACCTCTCAAAGAACTTCAGCAGTAAATTATTGATGGGCAATAATTCAGTGTCCCATATGTTTACAACCCAGACCTTTTGACTTCCTGTAGATGAATCCAGGCAAGTTCATGGAGGATAGATATCGTGTTACAGCGTCAGCTATGTTCGTGGCTCCGAGCCCATTTTATAAGCCCTGAGAGCAGCTTGTTGGCTTCCTGGAGGGGCACGGTGGCCGGGAATAGCCACCTTGTGATTACCCCACCTCCGCCCTTCCCTCCAGGCGAGGAGTGTCCCGTCATGAGCCACATCCTATTCCCCTGGATAGTCTTTCCCTTTCGTAACTCTCACCTTGCAAAGGTGAAAGGCAGGTGTGGTTTATGAACTGTGCCGTAAGTGCAGGAGATGCCTGACGGTATTTATTTCTTCTCCCTTTCTTTTGAATCCCCCCCCCGCACTGAAGTGTCACAAGCCAAATTGCTCGGTGCAGCTTTGCTTTACATTTATCGATTTGCCCTGGCCCCTGTTCCTCTATGTGAGGGTTTGATAACTGCTAGGAACGGCAGGAATCGAATTGACGCGATTGAAGCGAAGCGGCGGCGTTGCCTTAAAGACAGGTATGCAACGCATCTTTGCTCCTGTCAGCATGCTGAGGACTCCAGGTCGTAATGAGCCCAGCAGGGACTCTGGGCAGCTGAACTGGACTACTTACGTCTGCTGCTGCTGCTGCTGCTGCTGCTAAGTAAAAAAAAATAAAAAATAAAAATAATAATAAACCAGCTAGTTCCCGTCTCCCCCCCACCCCCGTTTTCTGTTCCATCGCTTTAGGTGTGTGTGTGTGTGTGAATGTTTCTGTGGTCTGTGTTTTCATGAGACATTTGAGGTGAAAAGATGCATGGTGCGTGTCTTACCCGTTCATTTTGGGAGAGTTGTACGCTTTTTTCACACGGGCAACCGTGTAATGTTAAAGCTGTAAGTGGGGCATGGGAACGTGTTCTGCATGCTGAAGATCAAATTCGGTTGTATATACACCATACACCTAAGGTCTAAGGTAACTTCATATTTTTAGGCTTTTTGAATTTCATTATCCAAATGGAAATATTAAATGTATTGTATAGCCTCGTTTGAATTGTTTGATTGTTCCCGTTAATTTTTTGGTGCGATCGTGCATAGTACAGAGATTTCCTGTTGATATTGAACCGTGAAAGTCACAAAATAATTAGCAACAGCGGAACCCAGGCTAGGGCGCTCGCTCGCGTACAGGCCCCACATCCATCATGGGCACCTGACAGGTGGAAGTTTTTAAACGCTGGCCGTCGTAATGGGTCAATGTCATTTCATTTTTAAAGGGATGACTGCAAAGTTTCATGTAAATTGCCTCCCCCCCCCCCCCCTTCCTTTTCTAGCCCACAGCGTTTCTCATCCCCCTTTTTCCCCTGTTTGTCTCGCAGATCCTGGAGCTAGTCAAGGGAATGCACTATCAGCTGGCCTGCCAGAAGTACTTTGAGCTGACACACGGCGTAAGGATGCTTTCCATTTTGGACACAGTGATTGGTGTGCCTCTATTCCAGCTCAAGGGACTGGGGGGTGCGAGTCGCGCATGGATGCTCCAGGGGGGCCCCGGCTCTGTAATCGCATCCATCATCGCCTGTCATGCCAGCTTAATTTTTATGGGTTTATTATAGCACTTTAGATTCATTTACCCCTATGAATATTTAATTTATTTGATCTAATGCCGTTTAGTCAAGACCTTTAGGATCAGCAGTTTCACTCACGCTCAAGGTTGTTAATGACTGCCTCATTCAGGAGTGAAGTATTGATAAGTAAAGGCCCCGATGCAGGTTTCCGTGGATTGTTGGTCATTGAAATCGCCACATATTTTTGAGATCTATTCCTAGAGTGTCGGTGTTATCAGCATGATGGGGTAAAGCAGTTGTTTGTGGCTTAAACAAAAGCTTGCTTTAGGTGACCGTAGAACGTTAGGTTTTTTTATCTGTGAAAGTAGACGCAGCGATCAGCCTCAGCAAGGGTTTTTTGCCGTTTCTTTAAAAAATGAAAATATAACTGTCTATCCTATAAAATCAATGTCACCTTGCAGTTAAATGAGGGAGCCTCTTTGATGTAGTTGGGAAGATTTCAAATGGGTGTTTCAGGTACTTTAAACAATTATTAAATATTTTTTTTATTAAATGAAATACTGCAGCAGCTATTGAAATTACTTTCAAAACCTTCAGTCTTTCATTTCCCTCAAGGCTGGCTTTTGTCTTATCGTGACATTTTCTGAGACGCGTTGAAATTCTTTTTTCGGGATTATTTTTAAAGTGGTGCTGACGTGGCCAGCTTATCTTGCTTTTATCAAAACTCAGGCCAGTTCATCAGCTGGTGTAGATCTAGGTGCTTGCAGTAACATTGCCGAGTGGTCCAGGCAGAAAGGCCACAGTAACGGCAATCTTAATACACTTTTTCTGCACTAAGCCAAACCAGTTTCCTCAGTCCTTAAGGGAACTGGCACTTTCCAAGTTGGAGATAACGAATCTCAACGTAGCGCAGATCTGTCAGTTCAGGCCTTCTCTTTGCTTTTTGTGGTCGGGAAGGTTGTGATTGGTTGCTGGGGTCTTTGTGGTTAGTTTTTAACTTGAATGGGATAGAGTGGAGAGCAGACAGTCAGTTACCAAATTATTATTAGTTTTGTAAGGTAAGCAGTTGCCATTGGAACAATGGCAGAAATGATAAACAATCGAAGAGCAGGAATTATCGTTTGCACTTAATCTCTGTGGCATTTTCGTGTTGGCAGGACGGAGTGTAGTTTCAATAAATAATACTGAATTTACGTAGAGGTTACTATAAGGAGGATTCAGCTTCTGGGTTGTGTGCTGTCAAACTTGACTGTCTTTTTGCACCTTTCTGTAATATTAGCTGATATTTTTCAGGTGATATATTCATGAGTTGTCCCTCCCTTTGTCTTTTATCAGATTGAAGATTCTGGTTTTTCGCTCAATCACCCCAACCAGTACTTTGTGGAGAGCCAGAGGCTCCTGGCAGGGGGTAAGGAGGTGAAGAGGGAGGTCGACTCCCATGGGGGCCGGACCTCCAGCATGCCACCAGAGAAAGCAGCAGCAACAGCAGCCGCTGCCCAAGTGTCTGAAGAAATGACGGGGGACCTGGACTCTTTCTTCCAAGACGCGTGACGATGACTGTCTGGTTCACTCCTTACATTAAAGGAACTAGAACCAAATCCTTATATTGAACTCATTTTGTCTTCTCCTTTTTGTACTGAGTGTAATCTGGTCTGAGCTTCAGTCAAATGAATGGGAAAAGTAATCACAAATAAGTGTCTGGAGTGAGATATAAGCATACTTGTACTTGATACAAAAAAGTTGAACAGCTAACATATTAAATCTGCATGTATTGATAAAATTGTCCAATTTGTTTTGTTTTTTTAATCTGGAATTAAAATGATAAAAAGGCTTGGCCTGAAAATGAGGACTTGTGGCTGATGATGGAAGTGTGTGCCCACTGTTTGCAATTTTGAAACTCAGTTTACAGCAATCACTTCCTGACCAGGTCTGAATACTGTTGACACTGAAATCGGTACCATCCTATTCATTTTGAGATAATCTGGCTGGGAACAGCATCCCTCTGTTTGGTCTCTTCTGCTCATCGAGCTTTTAAAAGGAGATGGCTTTTAGCCAGTCCTGCCTGGCCCTGCAAGCATTCGCTTGCTCACTGGGCCATGAACGAGAGAATTTCCCAGCTGCACCAGAAGAAATATCATCGTAGCCCCTCGCGAAGTGGAAGGACAAAACTAAACAATTTCTAACGTCATACTGACACTTGAAAATTCTGTTGAAGTGCACTCTGCCAAATAAGATTTCCCGTTATTCATTTGTTCACTGATAATATACTGTGTGAGTGAAGTGCAGGCAATTTTTATTTCAGGATTTTGGTTTCCTTTCAAATACGAAACATGACCCATCGCTAATGGGTTAGGATTCTTTAAGAACCCCAGAACTCTGCATTTTCAACAATCTATGTCACTCTCTGTAGCGACGTCATTGATGCTGCTTGAGAAGCCGCCGTCTCTAGCGGCGTGGCCGGTGGCGCGCGAGAAGCCGTCTCTAGCGGCGTGGCCGGTGGCGCGCGAGAAGCCGTCTCTAGCGGCGTGGCCGGTGGCGCGCGAGAAGCCGCCTCTGTAGCGACGTCCCCGGTGGCTCGCGAAAAGCTGCCTCTGTAGCGATGTGATTGATTTGTGGTTTACAATACCATGAGTCCTGCCTATGCTGTGTTTGGCTGCAGCACTTGGAGTGACCTTTTTAGGACACTGGTTTTGGTGAGAACGGCTCCAAATTTCAAAGGAGGCCGGGCCTGGCACCTTTCTTTGGCTTCAGAGTCCCCAGCTTCAGACTGAAACCCATTACATAAGTAAATAATATTTTTAAAGCGCTTAACTTTAGCAGAACACTAGGGAAAAGATTAGAAATTCGAGATTATAAAACTTAAATGCGCAATGTATGAAGGAGGCCTCCTGCTAAATATTCTGAACTTCAAAGTTAAGGACAAACGCATGCATAGATTTTTTTTGCGTAAAGTGCAAGTGATACAAAAGAAAATAACTACAGTATATGCTCAGCCTTTAATGGCTGTGTGTGGTATGCCGTGCTGCTTCCATGAACAAATAGAACTACAAAGTAAATATGCTTTAGAAAAATATCCATTTTAAATTGTGCGTCACCTATTCATCGTGGCCTATTCATCCAGATTTGGCAGCTTTGTTGGGACTCTGGACTCTGGGCAGCCTTTATGTTGCCTGCTGTCCAGCTTCCCACTCCCTTTGTTGTTTTCGTAGCGATGTACGCTCCGTCCGGCCTGAGATCTGGAGAAGAAAGTGACCAAGGACACTCTGCATGCTGGTTATTTTGGTTCATTCTGGCACCGCGCCTGGCTGTTAGCTTTGTGTCCCCCCTCTCCTCGCTCACTGTCTGCCCGGCCAAGCTCCGGCTGCTAAATTTAGAGCCAATTAGAGGCACCGTGGAGTCAGACCAGCTTTGTGAATTGGGATGGGTCTTCCTGCTAGTACAGAGGAAAAGTAATGGTGTCATTACCAAAGGCTGGGGATTTTGTGAGGTATGTTTTTTTTTTTTGTGTTTTTTTTTTTTCCCCTCCTGTCAATGCACTTATAAACCTTTAATTGTCCATATTTTATCTGGATTCATTTTTAAAAATGTATTTCCCAGTAGCTGGTGATTGTGTTTATATTTTATCTTGCTGAAAACGGGTGATCTAGGCTGGAAATGACAGATTTTGTTGAGTTTTCCAAATTAGATATTGCACGTTTTCAGGAAAGGAAGTTGCATATTTATAGGAAAGGAAAGGGTTGGGGGGGGGGGGGGGGGAAGTAAACATAAAGAAATCATAAATATAAAAAAAAATTGTCAATAAA
>JAOYSI010030088.1:0-31418 GCA_025775065.1 Hiodon alosoides
TAGTGATCGAGAGTGTGAGTTTTCGATAGTGAGAGAGAGTGAGAGAGAGAGAGAGAGAGATAGAGAGAGAGAGAGAGAGAGAGAGAGAGAGAGAGAGATATCGATCGATAGATATATCGATCATGCCTTCACGCCTTCACTTGCCACCTTATCAGTGGGGTTTAGAGAGCGTGTGTGGATCCCAGGACAGTAAAACCTTAAAGAGAGGCCAAAGATCTCAGGGGTGGGGCCTGGAGTCGAAAGTGAGAAACCAGATTAAATCTGTCCGAAAAACAATTGCTGCATTTCTTGTGAAATGCGCTATAATGAAATTGCTGGAATAGTTGTGGTCAGGTTTTAATTTCTTGGTGTCTGGACAGTTTTGTAAAGTGCAGCATTGCACATTACTCCATAGTAAAGGCCTCCGCCAGTGATTGTGTCATGACATTGCGTAACTTTCTGTTACAGTTTCACTCAGGAGGAGTCAATTTACGGAGAGTAGTTTTTGTCTTTGTTCCTCCACCGTCTCATCTCCTCTGGCTCGATGGTCGGGCAAGCTTCGTGTGGCTGTTTGGAGAGCCTGGAAGAGCTCACTGCAAAGTGAGGGGAGTCAGAGCAGGGAGAGCTCACTGCAAAGTGAGGGGAGTCAGAGCAGGGAGAGCTCGCTGCAAAGTGGGGGGAGTCAGAGTAGGGAGAGGTCACTGGAGCTCGGCATGAAAACAGACAGCTCTTTATAGAAGACAGGAGGGGCGCACCAAAGTATATTTCTCCATTTGAGTCAAGTACAGGGAGAACCTTGCTGAAAGGTACGTGTGACGGCCGGACACATTCGTTTCTCCTCCGGGGCCATGTGCTGTTGTGAGGTTTTTGTCCGGCAAGTAATGCAACCTGTGCGTTTATACAACCTGTGCGTTTATGCAACCTGTGCGTTATGTGAGTTATAATCATTTAGCAGAATTGTGAAGTACTGGGGACACCTCATTGGATGGTTTTTAGGTTTGCTGTTTGTCACCATTGAGTGAAGGACTGAATTGACTAAAATAGTGTTTTTTTTTAAGCAACCGAATATCAGTCGAGATTTATTATTTATTATTGGCAGTTGGCCCAACAGGCCATATCTGTAATTATTTTAACATCAGAGTTTAGACTGAATTTTTCAATTATGCATATTAAAGTCAATTAAATTATGGCTAAATTGCTCTATAGTATTACATAGGCAAGATTTTCTTCAATTTCAAACTGGTTGCTCTCTCCGAGAAGTTACAATTGAATACAAGGCGTGCTTGTCTCAGAATTCCCCCAAAGACATTGCCAGGTTTGTTAACTTTTTTTCCTATGGGGGAGGACGAATCATTCTTTGAGAATCCAGATAGCGTGGTTTTACAGTCAAAATAACGGCCAACTCTAGCCAAATCTGTTTTTCACTGCGTCCTCTTTTCTGCTGTTCCTGGAATTTTCTCACCCCGAGATGGAGAAGAGTTTCTCTCTCAATCGTCTTTCACTACATGACCTAATGTTCAGATAGCCTAAGCAGCGTGCATGTTCGAGGCCTCAAGCACTTTTGCTTAGCTTTTTAACTGCGCTTGATGCTCTTTTGCTTAGCTTTTAAACTTTGCTGTATGCTCTTTTTCTTAGCTTTTTAACTGTGCTTGATGCTCTTTTGCTTAGCTTTTAAACTTTGCTGTATGCTCTTTTTCTTAGCTTTTTAACTGTGCTTGATGCTCTTTTGCTTAGCTTTTTAACTGTGCTTGGTGCATTTTTGCTTAGCTTTTAAACTATGCTTGATGCTCTTTTGCTTAGCTTTTTAACTGCGCTTGATGCTCTTTTGCTTAGCTTTTTAACTGCGCTTGATGCTCTTTTGCATACCTTTTTAACTGCGCTTGATGCTCTTTTGCATACCTTTTTAACTGCGCTTGATGCTCTTTTGCATACCTTTTTAACTGCGCTTGATGCTCTTTTGCATAGCTTTTTAACTGCGCTTGATGCTCTTTTGCTTAGCTTTTTAACTGCGCTTGATGCTCTTTTGCTTAGGTTTTTAATTGTGCTTGATGCTCTTTTGCTTAGCTTTTAAACTATGCTTGAAGCTGTTTTGCTTAGCTTTTTAATTGCGCTTGATGCTCTTTTGCTTAGCTTTTTAACTGCGCTTGATGCTCTTTTGCTTAGCTTTTTAACTGTGCTTGGTGCACTTTTGCACAGCTATTTGATTTTTGACTGACAGCTGGCTGGAAGCTGTCCAGAAAAGCTTTCAAAATGTAGATCCCTTTGCTTCGCATTTGCATACAATGTTTTCCCCCAGTCAAATTTTGATCCCTTTGCTTCGCGTTTGCATACAATGTTTTCGCCAAGTAAAATGCAGATCCTTTTGCTTCACGTTTGCATAAAAAAGTTTTTCCCCAGTAAAATTTAGATCTCTTTGCTTCGTGTTTGCATACAATGCTTTCCCCCAGACAAACAAGCGGCTGTATTAAACAAAGGAACGAATCGGCTCTGGCCGTCAGCATCGCTGCGCTGCTGCTTTGGCCCGTGGGGTAGCAAACGCAACGCAGCTGTAAGGGTTCCGTGGCCTGTCCAGAAGACAAAGGGTGATCTGTACAGGCGTCTCCGAGAGACACACAACTTGTGTGTGGCCTTGTCTCTGTGGTCCCCGCTGCTGGATGAAACCGATGCCGAGTCGCTTTAAAGTCGTGCATTGTGGGAAGTGGCCTGCGGACCTTTGGCGCCAGATAGCGCTGGTTTACGTAATTGCTTTTGCTGTTGGCTTCTCGTTGAGCGTCTCAGCTGGGCCGAGGTGACAAAAAAGTCCAGCCACTACACAGTAAAACTGAAAGCGAATGGGTTTAAGGATGAATGGGCCATTTTTTGTGGAAGCGCTATGATTGGGCCGTTTTTAGTGGAAGCGCTATGATTGGGCCGTTTTTAGTGGAAGCGTTACTGGCTTTACTGATGGTGTGCATTAGACTGATGGTGTGCATTAAGCATCCTCAGAAGTTAAGTAAAGCATAGCCATGGGCTTCTATTCAAATAACCCTCAGCTTCTCACTCTCACGTCTCACAATAATGCTGAATCGCCCTGTTTATTTATCTGTTTTTATCTCTTAACGGCATGGTGAAATCAGGCCTGGGTAGCCCCTATCGATTGGGATCCTGTGGTTAGAGGCCGAGAGTGAGTTATGGGACACCAGGCTGGAAGGCAGCGGAGGATGCAGGCAGAGGGTGATGTCATCCCATAAAGAGCCCTGGGTTATTTATGAGAAACCAGCAGGCCTGTTTGTCGAGCAGTCAGCGATTAGGCTGCTCATCCGTCTGGCCAGCCTTCCGGTGCTTAACTCCTGGAGGTCCGCATTGTTGTTGACAGAGCGAACGTTGAAACTTCTCCTGATTGGTCATTTTTACCTGACCCAGCCAGCTATTATCCCTGTCAGTCAGTGTGAGTGCGACGTGCAAACATGTAACCACAGCCCAGACACATACAAGAAAGTGACCGTGATGAACCCACATTTTATTTGTATTATTTAGGATACGGCCTAATTAAATTGGAACTGTAAGTTTACTTATTGGCCTTAAGACTTTGTATCTAAGTAAAATGGCTAACGGTAAACGTTTGAATGATACATGTCTCTCTTACTGATGGAGCGCTGAACCATTTGTTTTCAAACAAACTTTCGGAAGGACTGCAAGGTACTGTGGTATTTGTATTAAGCCATTCAGAAGCAGCAGTCTGTTAGGGGCTGATGAGACAGGGGGACATTTGCCAGTTGCTCTGGATGGTTTGTAACCACGCTGCACTACAGTTTAATACAATGGGCCGAGATGCATCACTTATTACAAAGCCTGCGGTAATCTGATCTCTGGCTGCCTAATTTAACTTTGACGTCGGACGTGACATTTCAAGTCTTCAGTCCTTCGTGCTGAACCGTGCTGGGGGAGGGTATTTCCCTGCTTGGAAAAGTGAATTTGACCCCACGTCGCAGTTGATCCGAAGCAGGTGATCGATGGACAAAATTCAGCACGAAAGCGGCCTGAATCTCCTGTTCCTTCCTAGGCCAAACCCCTGAAGGAACTCCGTCCACCATGGCCTTCCCTGTGTAGAAAGCAGGTCAGGATGTGCCGATGTTTTGCATCTGTTATACGATGAGGTTAGATCCTCCGACTATATTGCGATATGAAGTTTAGCGTGACTGTGACATTAAGCAACGTGTGTTTAGCGTATTACATTGTGTCTTCATGTTGTATGATCTAGTAGGGCTCGTTGAAGAGTGTATCCCAGGACTTCAGTTAAAGTTTTAAAGGGCCGCCGGTCACCTGTGCGAACGTGTGGTCGAAACCCTGTGCTTTTTGTGCACTGCCTTTGGGGTTTACACCTTTAGTAGCCTGTCGTCCCGCCGTGTTTTACCACGATTTAACCATGTTCACCCTCCGTGGTCCCGCGGCCCCGCATGCTGGAGATTGGCTCAGGATCAGGGCAGCCGATGCGTGGATTTCTGCGGAAGTGGCTCGCGGGGCGGGCCTAAGGAATGGGTCTGTGGCTGCGTTAATGCCACCACTATATGCGGTGAGGTGCGATTTTAGGAGTTCTGTGTGCATCCGGCTGCCGCTGATACCCGAGTGTTCTGGAGCCGGTTTTTATCTCCACTGGTACTGTAATGTGGCGATATGGGGAAGGTGTTGTGCTCCCACTAGTCCCACTAATGTATCCCGGACAGTTTTGTTATTGCACCAATTTAAAAATGGGGAAAATCACAATCAGATGTCATACCTGGGTCAGTTTATAAGACGGTAGATAATTCCTCGTATTCCTTTTGGTAATTAGCCTGGTTGTTGCGTTATTGATTCGTCTGTATATGCTGTTGTTCAGAGCCCTGGCGTGTAAAGGAAACCTGTAAACCCCCCCTCCCAGGTCCACCTCACCTGCAGATGGGAGACATGGCGTTTTAGTTTTAATTTGGAGGACCGTACTGATGTGAGTTAAACGAGGGCATTCAGTATGAAGTGAGTGGAGTAAAGCCGTGCAGGAATATTTGAGTGAACAACTACAGGAACAAAAAAATGTTGTTTAATCCCCCTGAGCTGCACATGCTTTTGTTATCAGTGCGATATCTTGGTAGTGAAATTCTGCACTAACAGGCACTGGGAGATATATAGAGGGGTATTTGGGGAGGCCTATTATAATTACTTTTCATTGAAGTTATTTTCCCCACAAACTGCTAATGGTGCTAAGAGTGCGTCACGGTAAAGAAATGTGGAGTTGCTGAACAAAGTCTGGGTCACGGAGGAGTGGCGCAGTCCTCTCCCTGTCTGCCTGGGCCCGGCCGCAGGGGTGGCTGATTCGGGAGGAATGTTCCAGGGGGTGTGAAAAATGCTGGGGAGGACTGTGTGAAACTCCTGAGTGGCGTGCCGTGGCTTACGGAGGCAGAGACGGGCAGAACAGGCGCTGTTTGGCTTGGCAATGCGCTCCACTCTTCCCGAGCTTGTTTATTTCTTTCAATCCTTGTCTGGATGGGCCGATGGCGTCAGAACTGAGCTTGGCCTGCTAACAAAGACCTTATAGACCGTGGGGGGGGGCCTCTCCTCTGGGGAACACTCATTTTGTGAACAGTTGTTGGTTGTTGTTGTCTCTCCAGAAGCGTACTCCTCTCTGACTTCTGGAACATCATTGTTAATATTGTCGTTGTTTCTAGTTACTTGTTGTTGTTTCTAGGTACTCTCTGTAGACTGAGGTTGACCTTCCATCTACAAATTCTTCCTGCTCTTCCTGATCCTTATGAGCTGAGGAACCCTGTGAATGCTTGGATGCATTTAAACAGTATTGAGTGCTGCTGGTCCAGTCGGCTGCTAGGAGAGACGCACTTTGGTCGGGAGTGGCTTCTGAAAATGATGAAATGGCCACTTACAACTATGTTTACTTTGATGGAGAAGAACTTTAAATGATCTTCAGTGGGGTTTTTTCTTCATAAAAAAAGAGCAATTACCATACAGCAATTTATTTTCATGTAGTTTTTTTAAAGATGTGATTTTAAGGTCTCTGGGGGGGAAGCTAAAGTGAAAATCCAGCCGGCTAATGTTTATCTGGACGCTCCAGGAGGACCGTAGATGAATACCTGTTTCTCTTGATTATAGCC
This sequence comes from Hiodon alosoides, assembly GCA_025775065.1. Lineage (NCBI taxonomy): Eukaryota > Metazoa > Chordata > Actinopteri > Hiodontiformes > Hiodontidae > Hiodon > Hiodon alosoides. Next base: position 6,099 of record JAOYSI010030088.1, read on the forward strand.
CAAGGAGTCTGTTATTCTCAGTCCAAATAACCATCAGACTCTGGCCATCTCTTACGGCGACTGACAAAAGAGAAAGCCTCGATTTTCACTGCCAGACTAGTCTGTTAGCCTGGCTGCTATTTTTAGTGAGTTTACTTGGGTTGTGTGTTGTGATTATAATGCACGACGTTTCACTCTCCGTCCTGCTAAATCTGCTTGTGGTCTTTATGACTTACGCTTGGCTGTTTTCCCAACGTGAAGGTATCGTAAAGACTGCAATAACAGGGCTCTCCTGGAGAACGAGTGTCTGGGGGATGCAAAGCCACTGCCAGGGTTAGGTATGTGTTTGAGAAAGAATAACCATGATTGGGAGTGTGGTGGAGATGCCAAATGTAAGGAATAAATGTCTGGTCTTGCAAAGAGACTGTGAAGAATTCGGTAGCGTGAGATTGAGTGGTTGCTGTTGTTGTTTCTCAGCGTTTTACCTCTTTACCCCCTAAAAGAAAAAAGAAAAATAATAATAATAATAATAATAATAATTTTTTTTTTTTTTAAAGCATTTAATTTTTCAAACCCTCTGGCCAGGGGTGTGAGAAATTTAGTGGAAAACCGCTGCTTTTTCTCAGTGTTTTACTCCCCCCCCACCCCCCCCCCCCCAGGCATGGAAGAAAAGGTGGTTTGTCCTACGCAGCGGCCGGCTCACGGGGGACCCCGATGTGCTGGAGTACTACAAGAATGACCACACCAGGAAGCCCATCCGCGTCATCGACCTGAACCTGTGCGAGCAAGTGGACGCCGGGCTGACCTTCAACAAGAAGGACCTGGAGCACAGCTTCATCTTCGACATCAAGACCTTCGACCGCGTCTTCTACCTGGTGGCCGACACGGAGGAGGAGATGAACAAGTGGGTGCGGTGCATCTGTGACATCTGCGGATTCAACCCCACTGAAGAAGGTGAGAGAGAAGCCTGCCTGGAGTTCTCATAAACCTAACCCAATCTTAACCCCTCTGAAGGTGAGAGAAAAGCCTGCTGGGCGTTCTCATAACCCTAACCCATTCCTAACCCCTCTGAAGAAGGTGAGAGAGAAGCCTGCCTGGAGTTCTCATAACCCTAACCCAATCCTAACCCCTCTGAAGGTGAGAGCAATGCCTGCTGGGCGTTCTCATAACCCTAACCCATTCGTAACGCCTCTGAAGGTGAGAGCAATGCCTGCTGGGCGTTCTCATAACCCTAACCCAATCCTCACCCCACTGAAGGTGAGAGAGAAGCCTGCTGGACGTTCTCATAACCCTAACCCAATCCTAACCCCTCTGAAGGTGAGAGCAATGCCTGCTGGGCGTTCTCATAACCCTAACCCATTCGTAACGCCTCTGAAGGTGAGAGCAATGCCTGCTGGGCGTTCTCATAACCCTAACCCAATCCTCACCCCACTGAAGGTGAGATAGAAGCCTGCTGGGAGTTCTCATAACCCTAACCCAATCCTAACCCCTTTGAAGGTGAGATCAATGCCTTCTGGGTGTTCTCATAACCCTAAACCGACTTCCATGATCTCTCTTCCTGCGTTGCTTCTATCGGAGTGGATACGTAGCTGGGTGTGGTCCTGTGCACATGGAGAAGGCATTGAAAAAGATGATCAGAACTCAATGGAGGCCATATGTCTGGGTTTAATTTGACTGTAATGAATACCGTATTGATTGTGCTGATTGTATGCACACCGAATCATCTGTTCTAAACTGGGGGGTATAAATTAGTTACTTGCTCCAGGCTGATTGTAAAAGCGAAAATCACAGCTGTTGGTATGCTGAAGTGCTCCAGATGCTGGCGTTCAGGCAAATTACAGGGCCTCAGTGTGAAAGGCGACGTCCCGTTCACTGTGCCTAAGTCCGGGGTCATCCTCCTCCCATCAGATAATCACAGGGAGCTGGCTACCCATCAGGCCAGCATAGAGAGATGTCAGAAAGGGGACTTTCCCTTTGCTAGCATGAATCAGCGTTAAGATGGGCAAACAGGGTGGCCTGACCCCTGGCTGGCTGGCCACACGTTCCTGAGAGGCCAGCACTTAGAGTGTGACTCACAAGCACTGCATGGAGCTGTGAGTTTACCCAGGGGAAGAGGTGTGCTGTGGCAGAGTTGGGCAAACAACAGGGACACTGACAAAGACAGCTGTCAGAGAGAGTCTCTGTCTCTGTCTCTGTCTCTGCCTCTGCCTGACTGTCTGAGTGTGCCTGTCTGTGTCTATGTCTGAATGACGAAGAAGAAACTACAGTATGATTTCTCGATATGGGTAGTACGTACTATTGTTTGCTTCACAGGACATTCAGAATATCTCTGTTCTTTCTTTCAAATAGACTTCCTGTGCTCTTGTGTACTTCTGTAGTCGTTTAAGAGATGGTTAAGAATTCCAGGGTCCAAACTCGTGTTCCAGGGTCCACCAGTGGTACTCGCAGGGTTTTTATTTGTCATTTATTTACGGTTTTTAGAATGACTGGTATATCTGGGTTTATATTGCACGTAAAAATATCGATATGGAGTCACTGATACATAGAGAGGAAGCAAATGAAAAGGATGAATATTGTGATCCGTAGAGACAGGTTGGAGTTAAAATACCAAGTCCGAATGACAGTGGGTCTTTCTGGGATTCCTGCTAGAAACACAGAACGGAAGTTGGAGCAGGCTGAACGTTCCGTGGGAGCGGCTGTGGTTCTTTCTGGGAAGCCCAGCACGGAGCCAAGCCCCTAATGAGAAACATCTGTGACACTGCAGCAGTCCTGTTACGCTGTTACATTCCTCTGATGCTTACACATGCACACACACAACACTCATTCCAAGAGCTGTCGATCCTTATCTATAGCGTTCCCTCTAACACAAATTAGATTTATATTAGCATCACAGCTGAATAAACAGGCCTACAGATTAGTTAACGTAACTCTAACCATTTAACCCTATTGCTTGGAAATTTTCATGTGGATGTGAAAATGAATGTCTTGATCAGAGCGAAAGATCTACTGCAGTCTGATTGGATGGGAAAGTGAGGTCTCCTTGAACGTAATCCACTAGGCTGGACCTAGTGGATTTGACAGTGGGTGTGGCTGAGTTCTCCTTATCTCCTGTGTAGACTCTGGGAAGCCTTCGCACCATTCCAGCAGCACGGCGATGGACGTGCTGCCACACCCAGTTCTGGTCACCACAGCCCCTTCGCCCATCAACAGCTTGCCGCCCCCTTACCAACCGGTCAGCATCCGCCACCAGGGGTCCTCATCCAGCCTGGCCGAGGCACAGGACTACCTGCTGCTGGTCAACTGTGAGAGCAAGAAACCCACGTCTGTCAGGTGAAACAAGAGATACGAGCTCACATGGTAACACAAGCACTTCCACCCTAGCACTGGTGTGGTACCACCATTACAATGAACCCCTCTGGCTGTTTGTCTGACAGGTGTCTCAAGATAGCAAGTGAGAGAAGGTGTAAAAACCATACTGTGCATTTCTGCTGTACTGTTTCAAAGTATCCTAAAAGCGAACTTTAAAAGCATGGATTTTCATGACGTAAAGTGTTTCAGACACATGTATTTGCACAGCCTGGACTTGCTGTGCGTTATGCAAGTACATAATTTCTTCTCAGAGAACTGTTCTCAGATGGGTCAGATCTAAAGGCTGTTGTTGGTTTCTGCATTGTCAGGCCCCATGCAGGTTCGTCCAGGTCTACCTCCTCAGAGACGGACTGCAATGACAACCTCCCATCCCACATGGCCCTGCAGTCCTCTGTCGCTATGCATGCCTCAGCGAACGGCTTCTTCGGCCAGCACCACAGCCTCTACGACTCGCCCCCCTGCCGTGGGACGTTGGTCTCCGCAGAGGCCGGCCTGTACCATCTCCCCCGCAGCTACTCCCAGGACACTGTGCTGCAGACCCGGTCCGCACCATGCCCCGATGGTGACCTGGCGGGTGAGCACTCCGTCTTCAGCACGCCCTCCCGCAAGGCCTCTGTGGAGAGCCAGATGCAACACGTCTTCATCAGCCAGGAGGCCCCGGCCACGCCCGGGACCGGCTCCACCTACCAGATCCCCCGAATGGTGGGCCCCGAGGGGGCTGGACTGCTGGATGCCCCCCCCCCACGCCCCCCCAAGCCTGTCCCCTCGGAGCGATCCCCGACAGAGACGTACTATATCCCACGCTCCGTGTCAGAGAGTGATGGGAATTACTGCTTCCCCACCAGTGCCAAGCACAAAGCCCTCCGCAGCAACACCATCGGCACAGTGGATTCCTCTGGCCTTCGCAAAGGTCAGTGCCTGCCCGGTGCCTGACTGTCTGAGGCTTGTATATCGTATATTCAAATCCATGTGTGCCAGAGAGGGCTATAGCTGGGTCTCTCTAAATATCTGTTAGAATAATCTAACTTGGAGCATTATTGTCACTCCAGGTCTCAAGCTGAGCAAATTCAGAGGGTTTTTGCTTATTTTGTTATTTACTATTAAATACTCAGTGAGTACTTGGTGAACAGTGTATCTTTTTAACATTAATAAATTTCTGCTAAATTCTGTATTTTTGCTGTTTAGAAGCTAGGACCTCTAGCTTTGACTAAGAAAGAGACGCTCCCTCTGGTGGTGACTTTCAGTTACACTTCTATTGCCTTTGGCCAGTTAAGTACACAAGCTTCTACATGAGAGACAAACATCAGCTCAGCCATGGCGGTTTTGAGGACCGTTTAAACTGGTTTAAACATGGTTAAACCTTTCTCTCAAGCAACTTGGAAGTTTACAATAATGACGAAGGAGTCCAAACAATAAGTCCATGAAGATTTTATAGGGCATTAAATGATTTATTTTGTATTTAAAAAGATCTGTTGCTCTAACCGTTAATGTCACCGGTAATGTGTATTGTGTTTTTTTCTCTTTAAAAACTCTAGCAGTGAGGGGGGAAAGGGAATTGTGAAAAACACAAGTCACACAAATAGAAAAGTATGATAAACTGACAGAGACTACATTGATATCATTTCTGTTTGAATGAACGCTTTTAACTGTGAAATCAACAGTATGGTGAAACCTGCAGCCAGGTCTGCTGTGTGGGCACATTCACAACTTGTGTGGCCCGCTCTGACTCGTTTTGGGCACTTTCACTCGTTTTGGCCGCATTGACTAATTTCAGGCGTTTATTTAAGTGTCCAATGTAAACAATCTTTCTGACTGTTTAGGTTTTGTAGACTTCCCTCCTACAGGAAGGTTTAGCAGGTTTCTAGCTGCACTGTAAAACAATGGTGGGTGGAGTGAAGATGAACGTTTAACTGTGGATTACAGATCTGGGCAGAGCTGGCCATGTTACGGAATTCACTTTAACTTTGTTAGGATGGTGTAATTTGGCTTAATGGCTACTGGCTTGTGGTGCCAATGTTCTTTTGTTTGTTTTTAACAAAGTTAAAATCACACACTTTGTGATTAAGAGTTTCTCTTTTTTGTCATTATTCAGACTCTGAAAAATCATAGGTTAATGGACAAAAATTTCCAGTTCACGATATAATCCAGTTTAGCACAGGATGTAGTTATCGGGCTTTTAATTATTAAATGTGTATTTTTTATAAAAAGTAGGTTGTTTTTGTTTTTCCAGAGTATGGATCACAAGATTGCTATGACATCCCCAGGTCATTTCCTTCACACTCTCCTTCAAGTGCTTCGTATGACCTTAACGAGAGCTTCAGTACTTACTTAGTAAGTTTACCTCGCCAGCCCCATGACCTAAAAAGCTATCTCACTACTGGGCTGTATCGCATCGATTCAAAAACTAGTCGTTTGTATTTGAGTCTGTAAAAACTGTATAAAAAAGGTAGGCTTTTGCATTCAAAGTATTTTCGCAGACAGCTATACATGAAAAGTATTTAATTTGCATAATCCTGTTTACTGTCATGACTTTGTTATAAAGAAAATGATTCAGCCAAATCTGTTTGTTTATGAACACATGAATGAGTGAAAGGCACTAGTAGATTGTGAAGGATTGTAAAGTGAAAAGCCTATTGATTCTCCTGTCATTGTGAGTGCAGAAAAACAAGGGCATGGTGCCCGTGGGAAGTGGGCCCACAGAGGAGGTAGGGGAGAACTACGTCCACATGGGCGGCAACTCGCCCTCCCACCAACGTTCCGGGAGTCTGTCCGAGCCCACCCAGGAGCCCAACTACGTCCCCATGACCCCGAGCAATGTGGAGTTCTCGGCCCTCGGCAAGCAGGTCCCTCCACCAGCACACATGGGCTTCCGCGCCAGCCCAAAGACCCCGCCCCGAAGGCCCGTGCTCAGCAACGGCTGCCAGCCCCCACCTGTCGATCGAAATCTGAAACCTGACCGCAAAGGTGAGGCCGGAGTGTGAGCTCAGTGTCTGTGTGTCTGTGTGTCTGTGTGTCTGTGTGTCTGTGTGTCTGTGTGTCTGTGTCTGTGTGTGTGTGTGTGTGTGTGTGTGTTTGTCCTCCATGACTGTGTGTTTGTCCTCCATGACTGTGTGTTTGTCCTCAGTGGTGTGTGTTTGTCCTCAATTACTGTGTGTTTGTCCTCAGTGGTGTGTGTTTGTCCTCAATGACTGTGTGTTTGTCCTCAATGACTGTGTGTTTGTCCTCAGTGGTGTGTGTTTGTCCTCAATTACTGTGTGTTTGTCCTCCATGACTGTGTGTTTGTCCTCCATGACTGTGTGTTTGTCCTCCATGACTGTGTGTTTGTCCTCAATGACTGTGTGTTTGTCCTCAGTGGTGGGTGTTTGTCCTCAGTGGTGTGTGTTTGTCCTCCATGACTGTGTGTTTGTCCTCCATGACTGTGTGTTTGTCCTCAATTACTGTGTGTTTGTCCTCCATGACTGTGTGTTTGTCCTCCATGGCGGTGGGAGAATGGCTTTACGCATGATGGGATTTTGCCTTCCCAGTCTCATTTCTTGTCAATAATAACACAGCTGTTAATAAAATTCATGAAAGAGGAAATGGTGTAATGCCAGGGAAGGTTCTGATTAAACTGATATATGCCAAATAGACCGTGAACAAACATATCGGATTAATTGGAGTAGGCACTATCCGTTCTTATGTGACATATTTGACTCAGCATGGATACACTTGGTTTAAGAAATTCTACTTCACTTTCTTTTTTAATACAGCATTAATAGAACATTAGTTTCATTTTTAAATTCAATCAATCATTTGTACCTGAGTCTCTATATTCTATATTTTAATAATGCTAATAATTAAATTTTAATCTAATCTAACATTTTAATGTTAATCTAATATTTAAACAAACTTTTAAAGTAAAGCCACTGTGAAACACATGCTGATTTTATACATTTATAACTTTGGGATTGGCGCAAACTTGTAAATGAATCAACATTCTCTCTCTCTGTTCTGGACTACTGGCGATGTCTGGGTTGTCTGGGTTGTCTGGGTCTCTTCCTTCACCTTCACAGTGCTATAACTCCAGCTGTCTAAGATGTGAAATGAGGGCCAGTCTGTGCTCGTTTTCATCCTGTCCTGTTATCTTTCTCTTCTAGGGGCTAGCAAAAATCTCTGCCCTTCAATGGCTTGCCTGCGCTTCTCTGTTAGCGTTCCAGTATGGACCGAGTCCGAGCTCTCCCGGTCGTCTGTCCTTCTTGCACTGCCCCTTGTTGCTTTTCAGACTAAGCTGAGCTTGTATGTTGTTGGATGGTCTATTGTCAATGGTGGATGGTTAATGGTGGTGGTACGATGTCCCCGCGGCGGGTGACACCTTTTCTCAGAGGCTTCTGGCCTGTATTGATTGGACTGCCGGGCTGGCGTTGCGACACAGTGTAGAGGCCGCTGCATGGGCGGGGTGCTTGGCGGGCTTGGCCGTTTATCTGTGCACGGGGAGGGCCGATGGGCTTTAGCGGGAAGATTGTGTTTCAGAACAAATGTAACAAGGAGGTCTCTTTTTACCAATCAGGTCAGAGCCCTAAAATATTAAGAACTAAGCCGATTGGTTTAGAGCGAACCGATTCACAAACTGTAGGTGAAATCCCAAGACGACATAAGGGTATGTACGCCTGAGAGTTCTGTTTCTACAGGATCTTGTACTTTGGATTGTTTTGGCAAAGGCCCGAACTCCAGCATGCCATGTGAAGTAATACATTTGTGTTTTGTGGGAGTTCAGCCGTTCTCCTGTACAGCTGTTCTGGTTTTAGTTCATCTGAATTCCAAATCATTTAACCTAATTGAACTCTTTTATTTAACCTTTACATCGTGCAATTTGATGTCTACAGGGAGTTCAAATGAAGGTTAATCTGAGCAGAAATTGAACAAGCCTCCAGGGCCTGGACTGAACTCCCTAGTCCACTAACTTGTCTTCATTCTACTGATTCACAGACTAACCAAAGTATGTGTTAAAATAGTTTTTTTTGGGGGGAGCTTCTAAATTGTTTTAGTTTCAGACGCACATTTTTTAATGATCCTGCATTTGAAGATGGTAGTGCAGAAGATTGCATTAAGTTATAGATTGAATTAGAGGGCGTAGTTGAGACCAGCAGCGTTAGGTTATTTGTCAGCGTTTTCGTACTCAGACTGGCATTCATCCTAGCTGGAATGCTAGCCGATCTTTGGCCAAGTTTTAGTAAAAGAATCCAGTAAGTAGTTAATCCTGCATCACATACAGATGGCTTTTGGGAAGATAGCTGGTGGGACTTTTCAGGTCTTCAGATTCTGAACCCTGCTTTTCAGATCTCTGTTCAGGAGGCCCAGCCAAAAGGAGAAGCACAACATAAATAGGTCCCATGTTCTGTCCTGTAACAGAGAGGTTTTGTGCTTGTGCTATAGCCCAGCTCATGCTTATAAAAAGCACCTGAACCGCGGCAGCTACATGGGCGTAAAACTGTCGGACCTTTAAATAATACTGACCTATAGTGTGTCTAACTCGTTTCATGCCTCACATTTCAGTTTTTATGTTCGTATGAGGGCCAAGCATAATAATGAGAAGATAATAGTACTGGCTAGTATGTACGTAAATTAATCAGCACATACATCTAGTCATTTAATTTTACCAACGATTCCGATATAGTTAGACATAATTAAAATGTAATTGTTGGTGTTCTGTCTGGCTACCGAATAAGGCCAGTGAATAAAATAATTGAACACTAGAAACACAGATAATAGATGCTTTTGTTGGTTAAACTGCTGTTAAAATGAGACTGTGTAGACTGTGTACATTAAGGACCGTAGTAGTGTTCTGCTTGAACCGAGTATACCAGTCCAGTTTTACTTAATCTCCAGAGCTCAATGTTGCGAAACCCACACACCATCTGTGGTGTTAGGTACCATCTGCAGGTGGCGCTATGGAGCTGTAATTTTGTGTTGTTGCTGGGCATGTTAAGTGCCAGCTGGAAACTCATCCAGAAGACCCAGGAAGTCTGATAAATGTATAATGCCAACCGCGTTCATTCATTCCCGCTCAAATTTGGTCACATGACAAACACTTATCATCTCACATTGGTGAGACTGGAAGCTTGAGCGGTTTAAAGCTCAGGATTGGCTAATGTATGAGGGATATTGGCGGCATTCGGAGGGGAAGCTAAATGTGGGGGACCTTTGTCAGAGGAGTGAATGTCTTCCATGCAGGGTTAATGGACGCACTTAGGCATTATACCGCACTCACACTCTGAGATAAAGCAGTGAATCATTGGACACTTATCCTTCCTCTTTCACACTGGGATGTGTCAGGGTCCGAGCAGGCCCAGAGTAACTGAGCTTTTTTCCCTCCCAAACCCACCCCACCCCACCCAACCTTTCACTCCGTAGCTAAACCTGCCCCTCTAGAAATCAAGCCTTCATCGGAGTGGGAAGAGCTTCCAGCCCCGGTCCGCTCTCCGGTCACCCGGTCATTCGCTCGGGAGTAAGTACCCCGGTCACCCGGTCATTCTTTGGGAGCACCCAGGTCAACACTGACTGCTTATTCATTATCTCGTACATGTATCGCATCATGTACACTCCCAGCATTGACCACAAGGATTTTGACTAACTTTGTACAGCTGTACATCAGGGGCAGTTGAAAGTGAAAAATGTGGAAAGCCTTTAAGGGGCAGCTGAAGTGAAGGGGCATCGGGGCACTTAATAGCGTGTTTTTAAGTTTAAAAAGATTGCGACCCCCGCCCTTTGCCTCAAAATGGTTTGATCCACTGCTTCCCACCCCAACCCGCAGCAGTGGCACTTGAAGCAGGTACAGTGCATGTGTGGGAATCCGACGGAGTCGTAGGTGACTGACCTCCAGTAAGTAGTTCAAACAAAGGATATGTTAGTTATTTCTTTACTTCTACCACTCAATACAATAAAACAAATTTATAACCGTCTTCATTTTCACTGCATTGAATTACAGGTACTCTTTATGTTAGCTAGCGGTTAGCTGACATTTGCTAGTTACCTACAGATCAACTACCTGCTAGATCAACCAGTGTTTGCAGCTGTTTGAATTCTAGTCAATGAGAGAAGCTAGCAATGCAATCTAGTGTTCCTTAGCTGGCAAGGTGACAGAGTGTTCGTCTGAAAGGCACTCAATGCACGTAGCTAACGTGAGGTTAATCCAGTCAATCGCACCATAGCGATTTCGTTTAATGTGGGCGGGGCTCAAATTCACAATAGCTTAATGTGCACAGCTAGCGAGCAAACCGATGGAGGAAACTAAAGCTAACATTAGCTAGTACCTATTCCATTTATGTGGCGTCGTCAAAGATGGAATCAGTTTATTCCAAAATCAACATGCAGCTGTCGTGCTTCGAAGTCCCTGTTATAAGGTAAGCGATAAACTGAACTCCAAACTGAACAGAACTACACTCTCTTCTACCATTGTCTTGAATATCTTTAATGTTCTCGTTGCAAAAGCTAAATTGTCGCTAGGGGACATTGAAGCACATGTGTGCCGATCTTGGAGTAAACTGATCAATTCAATCAATTTTATTTTTATACAGCGCTTTTCACATGTTGCCATGCTTTACATACAGAAAAATACAGTATGTCCTGACCCCCCCTACCCCCCCCCCCAAAAAAAGCATGCCACTGTTGCCAGGGGTGATTATTGTTTTCTGTACTGTCTCTCTGCTGGCCCCGTCGTGCTCTGAGGCCCTCTGCTGGCCACAGAGCAGCACTGAGCTGGAGAAGCCGTGTGTAAACGCTCTTCATGATCAGCCCCACCAGGTTCCCCATGCCGCCGAGACCTCCTTCAGTGCACAGCACCACCTCTAGTACCGACTCCGAGGACTGTGAGGAGAATTACGTGGCCATGACCACCTCTAGCGGGACTGCAGACGAACCAGTATGTGAACTTCCTCTTTCCCACCTGAGCGTATGCTGTGGTGGTTATTAATCTTAGCTTTCCTGTGATCAGGCTCAGTTTCTGAAGCCAATGTCGTTGAGTATTGCAAATGTATGCGCTAGCCTGGCGTGGAGTTAGATGAGGCAGTCGAGAGCTCTGAAAATGGTTTATCGATGACTTTAAACAGCTCCCTAATGCTATCGGGAATATAGGATTTAGAATAGATTGCATCTATCAGGATTTCAAAGTGCTATACAGTGATGGAGGAGAACTCAAAGTAAAGCAAACAAGCTGATTTTTCACCTGGGTACCCTAAATCACCCTATAATTGGTGAAAAGGTCTATTCTCTTGTTCTGTTTTGTATTTTTTTACTCTAAATACAAAAATACTTACACAGTGTTATTAATTCTGCAGTATTCGTATTTATTTTTTATAATTTTCCCCCCGTCATCATTATTGCCGCCCTACCTTTCTTGCCAAATTCAGAGCTTAATTCCTCATGATGGGCCTATGGTGGCCCCCAGTATGGTTGTCCCCAGTATGGTAATCCCCTGTGGTGGTATGGGTGGCCCCTGTGGTTATCCCCTATGGTGGCCCCCAGTATGGTGGTCCCCTATGGTGGCCCCCAGTATGGTTGTCCCCTGTGGTTGTCCCCTGTGGTTGTCCCCAGTATGGTTGTGTCCCCTGTGGTTGTCCCCTGTGGTTGTCCCCTGTGGTTGTCCCCAGTATGGTTGTCCCCAGTATGGTTGTCCCCTATGGTGGCCCCCAGTATGGTTGTCCCCTGTGGTTGTCCCCTGTGGTTGTCCCCTGTGGTTGTCCCCAGTATGGTTGTCCCCAGTATGGTTGTCCCCAGTATGGTTGTCCCCTATGGTGGTCCATTTTCAGTCTGCTGGTACTTGCTCATTGCCCTCTGCTGAGGTTGCCTCCATGCTTTCAGAACGTGAAGCTCAGTGTTCAGATGAATGTAGATGGGAGCAGCAGCCCGATGGTGAAGCCGAGGGGAGAGAAGCAGGTGGAATACCTTGATTTAGACCTGGACCCCAGCAAATCCACCCCTCCTCGAAAGGTAGGCCTTTTAAAGAAATGAGTCTTCACTTTACTGTCATGGTAACTAATGAGCACCCACGCTAGCAGGAGAAATGACACGGTGAAACTTGTTTTGCAGAAAAAGAGTAATGGAGCGGCCGGCGCCGTGTCCGATGAGCGTGTAGACTACGTGGTGGTGGACCAGCACCGGACCCAAGCACTGAAAAATACCCGAGAGGCCTGGAACGACGGGCGACAGTCCACCGAATCAGACGCTCCCTCCAAAGGTCCCAAATGAGCCTCCCAGCTCTGAGACACAAACCCGGGCGGCCACAACCGGCCCGAGGACCCAGGAAAAAACTTAAAGACTGGGCCCCAGCATTCTGTTTACAGCGCCTGGCTTAGTGCTGCCTGCTGAGGCATTTTCAGCTTGGAAAGAACTCTGGCGCCTCTCTTTGGCCGCTATCCGCCATTACACCGCAGCTGCAGGAGCGAATGGGACTACTCAGTGCCCTTGTTCTCCAGTACGCCATTTCAAAAGCTGATGGGAAGGTACGCGTTTCCCAACCCCCATTTACAAAGTTACATGCACCGATACGCCGGAGTAGATTCTGTAGTTTCAGGTGTCTGAGAGAAAGTAGTCATTGCTTCCGTTTTTTATTTCCAAGGTGGTTTTTAGGTGAAAAGAATGTTAAATGTTACAACATTTTGCATTTATGTTTATATCATGATACAAATTACATCCATATTCCCAGGATTTAATTATACGTTTTGTTTTTTTCTCCCATGCATTTAAAAAAATGTCTTTATGCATCTCAGTAATGACAGCGTCTTTTATTTATTTTAAGTTTTTAACATATATGCAGAGCAAAATGCAAGTCATCTGTGAAGTGTCCTTTCAAGGTATTGGATATCCTGTATGTGAACATTCAATGGAGATTCCGCTAAGTAGAAAACTGTACATTTGGAGATGTAGGATCTAATATGAATACAAGTCATCAGGAGAATGGTGAAGTCTACAACTGTGACAACCTTTGACGGAGAGTTTGTAAGCGCTCTGTTACTTATGCAAGGTATAAAACACTAGAGTAGAAAAATCAGGTACTCCCATAGTAACACTACTACAGCTCTCCATTCCTAATTTATTATGATGCGCAGTTTATCATGCCAACAGCTCTGCGATCTACTCCCTACTGTAGGAATGCTGCTTTCTGATGTGTAACCTGTTCATGTTTATGACAAACGTGAGCTGAAACAGATTCCTTCTTGGAAAGAGCCAGTTTTTATTTTGTTTTTCCCCAACCTGATTTAATTTAGTTTTGCTCCTGTTTCTGATTATTTTTTCATAAATGTCTCTCTGTGTTAGATTTTAATTTATTTTTCTTCAGATTTCCAGTATTCCTGGGATGGGACTGACTGCCTTATAAAACTAGATATGTCTTCTGTAAATATGATAAGATGTCACCGTTTGCCTGAACCATTAAGTACTTATGACCCTTTGTACATGCAGTTGGCTTCACTTACCTGCCTATATTTTACACATGGAAGGCACCCAGCATAGATTATGCTTTGACAAAGATGTCTTGTATAAATGTTTTCTGGTATTCCTGTGTGTAAGCCTTGAAAGCTGTGCCTCAGATTTTTATTTCCAAGTCTTCTTCGGAAACGTCCACATTTTGTATTTTAAAAAGTTCAATCTAATAAATGTAAAGTGAACTGAATGAATAAATAAAAACATTATGCATTATTCTAAATGTAGCAACACCCTAATCTCTCCTTTCAGTCACACTGTCCAGATTTGCATTGGAATACAAGTTTTTGATAAGTAAAGGCATGAGTAGAGGTTCATTAAGTCTGCAAATTTTTACCATAATTTAACCACCTATGTCTCAACAGCCAGTAAGAATGAAAGGGATCTCCAAACCCTCAAGAGACTCCTTAGTATATGCAGAGGATAAATGTTGATCATATTTTGATATTTTTTAGAAAATAGAGAATGCACAGTGGGACCCTGGATCCAGTGCAGAGAGATGCCTGTATGGCCTTGGCGATCATATTTACCCAAATGTTAAAAATAAAGTAGCTCTTTATTTCTAGAATCAAGGAAAACTCAAACACAAGACCGTCTCTTCTGACAGACTATATCCTTATATGTGTTTCACACAGACATTAATTACAGCAATTACAGCATTACAGATATGGCTCTGTACAGGAATTCCTGAAATTCTGGAAAAAGTCCAGAAATCCTGAAAAAGTCAAAGGCTGTGTAAGATCGTTTGGTGTATAGGGCACAATTTCTTATTATTCTAACTACATTTATGTATTCACTGTAATGGTGGGAAGCTGTCCGTGGTCCTGAAATAATTTACGTTTCCAGAATAAAACGTTATAATGACAAAATGTTAACAACGATCCATTACCGTTCAACAGTATTTAACATTCACCGATTATCACAATTACAAAACAATACCAATTACACGGAGGTAATGTATCTTGCTCTTTGCGCAAGAAGAAGCGCCTGATTACAAATCACAATTTTATACATGAGGGCTTTCATCTGTCCTGGATATAGAGTTGGCACACATGTTATATCTAGTCAAACTGGATTTTTTGATAAACACAATTTTGTGACATTGCTGTTCATAATTTTATTTAGCATTTGCAGTAATTACTTTGAACATGCAAGGTTGCGTATGAATAGATTGTGCATTTAGTAATTTAACCTACACTATTCTTAAATACTCAATCGAGCTATCCAGGAGCATACTGCTTTCAATAAAAACATTTTTAAAAACAATTGATTTGATTCTTATAATTAAATGGATTTAAAGACTTTATAATAGTCCGACATTTCATCTGAACTTCAAATTTAACCACGTTTAAAATTGTATTTTAACCCGTTATTTTAAGCCCTATTTCAGATCATTCACGGATACGCTATCACTTTTATTTCGACCTAAAGCGAAGGTCTTATCGTTGCTAAACGAACGGATTTACAATGTTTTAATTTCAAAATTTATTTTGAGTGACACCACGCACACCAGTGAGCTGACACGAAGTTTACACACCGTGCCTGCCCACCCCTCGGCAGTTGTGCACAGCCAGCATCCAACGCCTCGCGATATTTCAAGGCAAACCCGCCTGATGGAATAATGCTAAAAAGCCGGGTGGCGGCGTGGTGTAACCTGTCCTGTGGCATTTTGTAAATGCAAAAAACAACTGTGACTGGCGATAATACTGTTCTTTTACCACTACCTCTTTTTTCAAATCTGTAACCGATTATTATTATCATCAATTAAGGAATACCCTCAGAATGTCCGATACTGAAAACAACGTGGAGCCGGAGAAGCCCATAGAGGCAGAACCCGAAGAAGAGGTGAGCAGAACAATAGAAGTCTATTGTGGATAAATGGTAATGCATCGTATACCGGGGAAGTTTAAACTTTCGAAGTTATGCAATCCGGGTTACCTGTGGCTTTTGTATATTTCCCATTTAATTTCCTCAGAGATTCATTAATTAATTTTTAATACTTTAAAACTTCCAAGAATCCCGGCTAGATAGCTTGTTTATGGACTACGTTTGTTTATGTCCGCCTAATTTTCTAGTTTTAATTATAGTACAATATGTAATAATGTCAACATTAAAAACTCTGCTTCTTATGTTGTTCAGGTAATGCTTGCTACCTTACCTGTTAGGATAATTGTGATGCTGGCGGTGTTACTTTTTCTTTACTACCCAATGATCTCAACTTCCAGTGAAGAAGCTGTTAGCCAGCTGGCTAAGTTGTCTTAAGACAATAACAATGGCTTTCTAAACTGACAAGTTGCAATCTGTTTTGACAACGTGAAAGTAATAGTTGATGTTACTACGTAGCTTGAAAACCTCTACTCGGTGTGAGATGGTCTCAGAATGTTTCGTGTAAATAATGTGTTATTGGTTTTCTTCTGTTTCTGCCCTAAACTATAAGCAGTATCGGATCTGTGTCCGAGTATCTGCGGCCTAGTCAGCGAGCTGTAGCTAACGGGCTAATGTTGGTATTGCTAGTTTTCCGTCGTACGCTTTCACAACTGGAAGTACGGAAGTCAGTCGAGAGATAATGAATGGACCTCAGAAACGAACTAAAGAACGAACCATTGCTGCTTGTTGGTGGTTACGTTTTGAATGTCCAACGAGCGAAAGATGTACATAGCTGGTTACTAAATGAGGACATAGCTGGTTACAGATGGTACTCTAGTAGGCAAAGTATTGATAAACACTCACTTCTACTGCCATTGTAGAGAGTTGCTTCACTGCCATAATTGTTACAAGTGAGTAATCTATTAGATTGGGCAGTCTACCTGTATATATGGTTTTTAGACACTGGTTATTTCTCATTCTATTTCATTTGCACTGAAGTTTTAAGTTCTTATCTGCTTAAAGACTGATCACCTACACATGAGCCAGAGAAAGGTAGTAATTTAAACAATACCATAAAGCCTGATTATAGATTGCAAATATACGTAAAAGATCAATTGCGAAAGACAACTTTTCACACTTTTTCATTTATTGAGTTTGGCCGTGTCAGTTATCTGCATTAAGTGTTGTGGTGTTTGTAATGTAACAGGATGAACCTTCTGAACCAGAAGAGGATGATCAGGACGGGGCATCGCCCCCCAAAGAGACTACTGAAAACGAGAGCCTACCACAACCTGGCTACGAAGAGAAAATGGTACCCCATAACTAGTGCTAACATTGGAGCTTGTTTCTATTATTCCATGTGCAGGAGCTATGGACATTTTAAGAGAAATTGTATTGTTTACTGAAAAGCGTTGTTAAATGAAGAGTAAGCTGTTGGAGAATAAGTAATATCCCCCCTCTCTTTGCAGCTAACGGACCGGACTAACAGATTTGAGTACCTGCTGAAGCAGACAGAAGTGTTTGCCCATTTCATCCAGCCTGCTGCACAGAAAACGCCCACTTCTCCTCTGAAAATGAAACCCGGTCGACCCCGCATTAAGAAGGACGAGAAGCAAAACCTCCTCTCTGTCGGGGAGTGAGTAAACGCCGGGCCGCCCTTTGCCGAAACGTTCGCCTTTCTGCGCGCCGACGCTCATCACGCACGTCAAGGTTGGCATTGGCGCTAGCACTGACCTTGTCCTCCTTGCAGCAACCGGCACCGCCGCACCGAGCAGGAGGAGGACGAGGAGCTTCTTAGCGAGAACAGCAAAGCCACCAACGTCTGCACCCGCTTTGACGAATCGCCTTCCTGTGAGTGATGTCCGCTTTCTGCATGCCGTTGTCTGCTGTGAATCTGTGGGAAACGGTAAAGCGTTCTGTATCTGCTGCCAAGAGCCACTTCAATAATGAGCAATGTCTGGCCTTTTATTACTGGTGATTTAAACTCAATATACCTATGAGCTTGGAAGTACTTTTAACCTCTCAGGTCAAATGAAATTGAGTATTAAACCTAAAAAGGGTGGTTGAATGTCCTGAGATTTTATTTAATTAAAAATAAGTGCTTGTCACTGTATCTATACAAATCCTGTTTTTGTTGTTGTTATTATTGTGGGCAAAGAATGATTTGCAATGCAGGCCTTGCTGACTGCTTATTTGTGGCTCATTGGGTGTTGCTTGGTGTGCCCAAATATTTCCTGTGAGTTTTAATTATTTCACAGAGACATGCCTTTTTAAATGTCAGGTTTTCCTTTAGGGTGCTTAACCTTTTACTGTTTGTGGTTTCTCTGGACAGATGTGAAATCTGGAAAACTGAGAGACTATCAGATCCGGGGACTGAACTGGCTCATTTCGCTCTATGAAAATGGCATTAATGGAATCCTAGCAGATGAAATGGTATTGTTTGCTTTGAGAAACTGAAAGTGTGGCCCCTGTGTGATTTGTTATTGTGGATGAATGGTGACGCTGTTGCAGATCAGTTTTGCGTATAGCCCTTTACTACTGTAATTCACATCCTGACACCCTGCACCTAAACCTCAGATCCCTCTGTTTATGACAGGTATTGTGGTAACCGTGGTTTATTTCATAATGTTATATAGTAATCAAAGGATATATCATGTATATTATAATTTCATATATTGATTTAAAAATATGCGATGTGTCAAGAATTTAAGTGTGTGTTCAATTCTTTCCCTGTTTTTATTTAATCCCCAGGGTCTTGGGAAGACTCTACAGACCATCTCTCTGCTAGGTTACATGAAACACTACCGGAACATTCCTGGCCCTCACATGGTGCTGGTGCCCAAGTCCACTTTATACAACTGGATGAACGAGTTCAACCGATGGGTGCCGTCACTTAAAGCCATCTGCCTCATTGGGGGCAGGGATGAAAGGGTATGAGGACCAGCCACTGTTCCCCTGCGGTTTTCTCCCGTTTACAGTGTCGGGAGCCTTTTTAGGTGCTTTGACCTGCTGTAATTCGGTGCCCCTTGTTTCCCAGATTGCTTTCATCCGAGATGTTCTCCTACCTGGAGAGTGGGATGTCTGTGTGACGTCCTACGAGATGCTCATCAAGGAGAAGGCTGTGTTCAAGAGGTTTAACTGGAGGTACCTGGTCATCGACGAAGCTCACAGGATCAAAAATGAAAAGTCGAAGGTATTGACGGAGTTTTCTCACGATAAACCAATTTTTCCAGTGTCAATGCAAGTAACAATTAATACCAAGGTACCAAACGCATTGCTTTCAAACATCATTAAAATCTACAGCGGTCTATCATCAATTAAGATGTACAATTCTTCTGGGAGTAATGAGATGAAGGTCCAGGTTAACGGGATTGATTTTAAATAAAAGCCATGACCGTTTCAGCGCGTGTCCCTCTCATTGTCAGCTCTCAGAGATAGTCCGTGAGTTTAAGACCACCAATCGCCTGCTCCTGACCGGAACACCCCTGCAGAACAACTTGCACGAGCTCTGGGCTCTCCTCAACTTCCTGCTGCCTGACGTCTTCAACTCCTCAGAAGTACGAGTCGCACCGCAAGCTACAGACAGAAATCGCTTCCGTGATTTTTTCTTATGTGGTTTACTGATTTAAAAATCATTTAAAATAAATTTTATTTATTTTTTATGTAGGACTTTGACTCTTGGTTCGATACAAACAACTGCCTTGGGGACCAGAAACTTGTTGAACGTTTACATATTGTAAGTATTTTTTTCTGTAAGCATTTAATTTTGGATGATTGGGTATTGGTGTATGAATTTCCCAAATGACCACATTACCTTCTCCACCCATAATCAGGTGTTGTGTATGGGTAATTCCCAAATGACCACATTACCTTCTCCACCCATAATCAGGTGTTGCGGCCCTTCCTGCTTCGCCGTATCAAAGCTGAGGTGGAGAAGTCCCTTCTTCCCAAGAAGGAGGTGAAGATGTACGTGGGACTCAGCAAGATGCAGCGCGAATGGTAAGGTCACGAGAGGGCTGCCAACTGCTGCCTGCCTCTTCGGGGGGCGCTAATTGATAGTTAAATCTGATTCAAGTCTGTAGTTTTTCCATTTTTCGCACAGATTTTTAAAACCTCTTTTCCGATAAGTTGAATTCTGTTTTCGCCTCTACGTATTTGAGGTACACCAAGATCCTGATGAAAGACATCGACATTTTAAACTCTGCCGGGAAAATGGATAAGATGCGCCTGCTGAACGTCCTGATGCAGCTTCGGAAGTGCTGTAACCACCCGTACCTATTTGATGGGGCCGAGCCCGGGCCCCCCTACACCACTGACTTGCACCTGGTGGTCAATAGCGGCAAGATGGCCGTGCTGGACAAGCTGCTGCCTAAGCTGCAAGAGCAAGGTCGGGCAGTCTGAGCGTTGGAGCTGTGCTGTGCTGTGTTGTGAACAGTCTTGAGAAGTGAACTAGGCTGGTGTGCTTTCTCTCTCAGGGTCCCGTGTGCTGATCTTCAGCCAGATGACCAGGGTGCTGGACATCTTAGAGGACTACTGCATGTGGAGGAACTACGGCTACTGTCGCCTCGATGGACAGACCGCGCACGAGGAGCGACAGGCATGACCCCAAACTAATTTCTTTTGATAATGAGGGTTTTATTCTTTTATTTTTGTCCCCCATCATCAGTCTTATGTTTTGGCCATGTTCCTTGATGTTGCAGAAATCCATCAATGCCTACAACGCACCTGACAGCCCCAAGTTCATCTTCATGTTGAGCACTCGTGCTGGAGGCCTAGGGATCAATCTCGCCACCGCTGACGTGGTCATTATTTACGACTCTGACTGGAATCCTCAAGTGGACCTCCAAGCCATGGTGAGTCATTTATTTCCGTTTGCCCCCTCCCCTACAAACGGAGCCAATTGTAACCTAGTCATATCCCAAGTGCTTCGATACGCATTTAAAATAGTAAGTGTGTGTATGTGTGTGATTGTACAACGCTGTTGGCCTAAAACCTCTGAGATATGGACTGCTCTTTCTTCAGGACCGCGCTCACAGGATCGGTCAGAAGAAGCAAGTGCGTGTGTTCCGCTTCATCACAGAGAACACAGTGGAGGAGAGGATAGTGGAGCGAGCCGAGATGAAGCTCAGACTAGACTCCATCGTCATTCAGCAAGGTGAACTCTGCTCTCTGCCACCTTTCGCATCACGTTTGTGCTTTCGAACAGTGAAGAATATTCGTTTGTGGAGACTTGACAGTAAATGAACAGATGGAAACTCCCTTTGATCCCATGCCCAACAAATAGGGAGACTGGTTGACCAGAATCTGAATAAGCTTGGCAAAGACGAGATGCTGTCCATCATTCGTCATGGTGCGACCCATGTGTTTGCGTCTAAGGAGAGTGAGATCACTGACGAGGACATCGATGAAATTCTCGAGAGGGGAGAGAAGAAGGTTGGTTATAAACGATGATCTGGAAACCCTTGCTGTTGACTGGCTGATAAATCCAGTGATTTCATTTTAATAAGTAGTCAGTATGAAGATTTTTCCTAGTACAGATGTTTCCTTAAAATGTGGAAATATATACTCACTTTGATTTTAGACAATGGAGATGAAAGAGAAAATGTCCAAAATGGGTGAAAGCTCGCTGAGGAATTTTACCATGGAAACAGACAGCAGCGTGTACAACTTTGAAGGAGAGGACTACAGAGAGAAAAAGAAGGTAAATGGTGTCTTATGTGACGTTTCGATGTTCACGTTTTGTTAAACGGTCTTCTGATACTGTCGGTACAATTGCAGTGTGTCTGTTTGTGATGATGGCGCTCTTTCAGGAACAGAATGTCTGCTGTTTTGGACGAAGCCTGTTCTTTAACCATACCTGTCGTGTGTGTTTCTGTATAGTAAAGGGAAGATTGAACTCTAGTGGGGTTTGTCTCTGAGGGGGTTGTGTGACGTAGACCTTTGCTTACACAGGTGGTCACAGAGTGGATCGAGCCTCCTAAAAGAGAACGCAAAGCCAACTACGCTGTGGACGCCTACTTCCGAGAAGCTCTGCGTGTCAGTGAGCCTAAAGTGCCCAAGGTAGAGTGCAGCTGTATGTCGTCCTGATAAGCGTTTTAAATGCAGGTTACTACTGCGAGCCAGTCTCGGAGTGCTGCGCTAATATGAGAATTTCTCTTCTCCAGGCCCCTCGTCCCCCCAAGCAGCCAAATGTCCAGGACTTCCAGTTCTTCCCTCCTCGCCTGTTTGAATTGCTGGAGAAGGAGATCTTGTACTACAGGAAAACCATTGGCTACAAGGTTTTGTCGTTTTCCTGTGCATTTTTTTGTTGTTGCGTTGTGTGAAAACATTATCTTGTGTAAGTGTGTAGAGTATGCCCCATTGGTACTTTACCCTAACCGGCTTGCAGGTTAAATTTGGCACCTACTACACAATGCTGTGATTTTGCTTTTTACTTTAACCCAGGTTCCTCGTAACCCGGACGTCCCCAACTCTGCTCAGGCCCAGAAGGAGGAGCAGAGGAAGATCGATGAAGCCGAGCCACTGTCAGAAGAGGAGCTGGAGGAGAAGGAGAACCTCCTTTCACAGGTATACATCCTGAGGGATCTGCCAGAGATTGAAAACCAAACCCAAATGCTCTGTCTTCTAGCTAAAGATTTCTGATGCAATCTTTCAAAGGGTTTCACCATTTGGAACAAGCGTGATTTCAACCAGTTCATCAAAGCTAACGAGAAGTGGGGCAGAGATGACATTGAGAACATTGCTCGGGAGGTTGAAGGGAAAAATCCAGAGGAAGTCATGGAATATTCTGGTAATGTCACGTTTCTGACATAAACGACTGAACTCTGAAGTGGAATGTAACTAATCAGAAAGCGTAAAGTTTATCCCTATTTTGCTGTGTTTAACATTGTCTTTCCATGTTGACTACACCTGCAGCTGTGTTCTGGGAGCGCTGCAATGAATTGCAGGACATTGAGAAGATAATGGCCCAGATCGAAAGGGGAGAGGCCAGGATTCAGAGGAGGATCAGCATTAAGAAGGCACTTGACACAAAGGTGAGCGTGAAACTCAACGACTGTGCCCATCTAAAGCTCTTTTAAAGCTGAAATTAAACGATATGTTCAGGAAACCGTTTTGGCTGTGGGTTGGCTCCAATATAGAGCTAAGAACACACTTTAATTAAAACGGATTCAAATCGGCGCCTCCCTTGTGCTTCGGCTTAGTTTAGCAGGCACTTGCTCTGCGGTAAATGTTACGGAGTAATGCGATGTCAAGGCGCCATCTAACCTGCCGGCTGCATGTTTGCGTGGTCAGATCGGCCGCTACAAGGCCCCCTTCCACCAGCTGCGGATCTCCTATGGCACCAACAAAGGGAAGAACTACACGGAGGAGGAGGACCGCTTCCTGATCTGCATGCTGCACAAGTTGGGCTTCGACAAGGAGAGCGCCTACGATGAGCTGCGCCAGTGCATCCGCAACTCGCCGCAGTTCCGGTTTGACTGGTTCCTCAAGTCCAGGACCGCCATGGTCAGTTTACACGCTACGCTTTACGCATTCCACGTTGGTCATTTAGCAGACGCTCATATCCAGAGTGCCGTAGTTTTGGGGTTAGCATGCGGTAAGATGCTGAGCTACCATGCCCTATTGACAAATGCTGCAGGATGGTGGCCATTCATCCTGCCGTGACACAGCTGTGGCGTCTGGCTGAATGGCTTACCCATTTCACAGACACGGGTGCCCGCCGCCTCTTCCTGTGAATGCGTTTAATTTTGGATTACAGCCACCTAAAAGGTCGTGATGTTTCAGCATCTTTGATCGGTGCATGAAACAAAGTGCACACGCTGTAGCGGGTTTAGGCCTGAGGTTCGTATAAAACTGAACTAAATGTGTGGTCTAGAGGTCGGAGTTCTGAACTATTGATTTGCTCTGCTCGTGTAAACGGATTACAGAATGTTCTCTTACCAATATGTTGGTGTCCCCTGGATAATAACTGCTTAGATGTAATATTCACATACGTGAATGTGTGCAGTCATGTAAACCGCAGTGAGACGCCCTTTAAACAGCCGTGTGCGTGTGTCTGGCAGGAGCTCCAGAGGAGATGCAACACGCTAATCACACTGATCGAGCGAGAGAACATGGAACTGGAGGAGAGGGAGAAGGCAGAGAAGAAGAAGAGAGGCCCCCGGAACTCCTCGGTAAGTTCACCGCTCCGCTCACTGGTGTCACAATTGGCACTAGCCAATGAAAACGTGGAGTATTGAGTCTAGATTGGGTGCTGCATCGTTCGGGTTTGCTTATTTACTCCGCTGTCACGGTTTGTCTTTGCCAGACCCAGAAACGCAAGGCAGACGGGACGCCAGATGGCCGCGGGCGACGGAAGAAATTAAAGCTGTGAGGGAATCCTGATGGCAAGGCAGGAGTCAGGACTGAATAGTGATAGTTTGTTTATTTTACGGGTCGTAATGATGTACTGTACTGACCTCCAGAGTAGAGCTTTCCTTCACAATTTCGTGTTGTGCTAGAAAAGGTTGTACGTCAATGCAGGTCTTTTAGTGACCTAAAACAAACTGCAGCTGTGCTGAAATTTATTATTTTTGGGGCCCTTGATACTTGATGTAATGAAGTAGTTTTATTTATGCATTCCAAATTAAATGTATTGCATCTTTTTTTAAACAATGTCTCCAAAAACCTACTGTACCTAGACTAGTTTTTCTTCACATGGAACCAATAAATTTGTTTTTGTAAAGTTGTGATGGACTTTATTTACGTGAAATAGAACCCGCAGGGTTCTATTTCACTATGGACACTTGTGGGGATTAGGGCGAGGACCAGTACACTGTGTTAGACACGTATGTACCTGTGTGTCCATAGTGTTGTGCCTTGTTTGTCCCCCCCCCTGCTATTGAATTAATCATTCCCCTTGTCATTCAATTTCAATTTCGTCCGTCCAATTATAGGCGTGTCCGCGGCCTATATACACCGCGTTCCAAATTATTATGCAAATTATATTTTACACTGATTTTCCTAAATAGTCGATGCAAATGAGTCAGTATAATTTTCAAGTCATCAACAGTTAGGGTATAAGTTGAATTTCACTGAACAAAACCACTCAATGAAAACCATTGTTTTTTTCTAAAATAAAAAACTCAAAATGCACTGTTCCAAATTATTATGCACATCAGAGTTGCAAAACATTTTATAGGTTGTAAAGAACTGAAAATGGTCATTTGTTGAACTTGCAGCATTAGGAGGTCATATTTACTGAAGTCAAAAGCTATTTCAATCAAATACATCTTAACAGGGCATGTTGCATGTTAACATAGGACCCCTTCTTTGATATCACCTTTACAATTCTTGCATCCATTGAACTTGTGAGTTAATGGAGAGTTTCTGTTTCTTTGTAGGATGTCAGAATAGCCTCCCAGAGCTGCTGTTTTGATGTAAACTGCCTCCCACCCTCAGATCTTTTGCTTGATCTTTGCTCAATAGGGTTGAGTTCAGGGGAGGATGGGGGCCACACTATGAGTTTCTGTCCTTTTATGCCCATAGCAGCCAATGACAGAGGTATTCTTTGCAGCACGAGATGGTGCATTGACATGCATGAAGATGATTTTGCTATGGAAGGCACGGTTCTTCTTTTTGTACCATGGAAGAAAGTGGTCAGTCAGAAAC
>JAOYSI010030099.1:5859-23170 GCA_025775065.1 Hiodon alosoides
TATATATATATACCTGGCCCATACCAATGCATAACTGGTCCCTTTGAGTTTAATTTGCCCACTGGTGGATTCGTCAAAGCACGGCAGACCTCCGTGGTTCAGAAGCCCGTTGTCGTGCCGGTACACACCTGCGCGGTGGAGGCTCTGTAAAGTTCAGTCTCGGTACAGCGTCGACTCCTCCCCTCCTGCTCTAATCCGCGCATCACAGTTTGTGTGTGCGTTGGCCTTTTGCTCACTGTCATTGGCGCTGCGGGCCAACCGCGCACGGTCAAGGTTTCCTCTCGCGGTGATATGTTTCAGGATATTAACGCATGGTTGATGTGTGGCCTGCTTACCGATTCCCCTCGACAGGACGTGCCTTTACTGGGGGCCAGAAAAGCCCTGTGTTTTGTAAGGTCCTTGAACTTTTCTTTTTGCCCACGATGAAACGGCAGTTCTTAGAACGTTATGATCAAAGGCAGAACACACAGCGGGGACACACACACGGACACACACGGACACACAGCGGACACACAGCGGACACACAACGGACACACACACAGACACACACACACACAGAGCGGACACACACAGAGCAGACACACGGACACACACACAGACAGACACACACAAAGCGATACTGTGGATCTTCAACTTTGATATCAATGTTGACAAAACACACGTGTGTCTTTAGCTTCTCTGTTGGTCAGGAGTCCAAGTTCAATAATTTATTTTATTATTTTTTTTGCCTACACTCTACAATGTCATTATTCGGTTGTAAATAAATCTTAAATGAAAAGGGAATGACAGCTGTCATTACTTTATGACATTTTTATTTACCCCCCTTTCCTTCCTAAAGCTTCACTTACATTTAATTTCATGTTGACTGACCTTGATAATCTCCCCCTCCCCCGCAAGTCACAATTATTATTTTTTTCTATTTATATCTCGGTCTCGCCTAGTTTTGCGAAAAGTGAGACGAAGATATCGATATATGTCAAGATGCTAACGGGCCCGTTATTTGAAACGTTACTTGGGCTTATCGGAAGTTTACCCACCCCTTGAAATGTTTGCGAATACACATTTCCACAGTCTTGTGTTTCGGTCCGCTCTCTCTGGGCCAGTCTGCGCTTGCTCTCTCTGTGACGCATGCAGCAGAGATTGGGGTGAGCGTACGTCATCTGCGTCTCCCCACCCCCAAACTCGGGGGCGTTGCTCCAAGGCGCTCCCGTGAAAAGGGCAGCAGAGTTCTAGGCTAATTGTCCGCTGTAGAGAAGAAAAGCAACCAAACCCCAAGAGAGGAGTCGAGACGAGACGGGTTTGTTGCTGGTGCTTGTATTGGACAAGGCTTATACGCCTAATGGAACACATTGACTAAACCCGTCCCACTTCATTTGCCTCAAGTAAAGGATGAGTTGGCCCTACTTGGAACGTGCCCTGATCGATGGTCGGTGAACTGGCTCTGAAAATGAGCCTCCATCCCCAACTCTCCATTACAGCCCAGCTCCATATTGTTTACGAAGTTGAACTGTGCTCTACAGTTGGTGTTTTAGTACACAGATATGCGTATTTTTGGATGTAACTACATGTGCAACAGTCCAGGGCCCTCGCCAACTTAATTAACATGAATAATAATTTAGATTCTTCCCAGTGCTAGATAAAGATGACTCTGGCCAAGAGTCTTTAGCTATTTCTGTATTCTAAATAGGCACTTATGACAAACACCTAATCCTGCCAGAATGAACTCTACAGAACCTTTTTTCTTAATTTATTTATTTTTTTAAATCCTGCTTTCCTTTGAGTATGATTTAGTTTCCTGGCAAGACTTAAACTGTTTCTTCAACGTGACGTTTTTTGTTTTTCTTCTGAATCTCGATCACAAGGAACCCAAGACGCACTGCGGGTGCGTCCAGGTCCGAGACGGTGGTCAGAGGGTGTGCACAGCGTAAGAAAATAAAGTAGGGGAGTAGGAGAGCCATTAGTATTGTACTCGATAATCTGAGCTGGTTCCTGGAAGCAGCCTGAGGAACCCTGGCACGCTTGCTTCATCAACAGCTGAAGCATAGCCGCTGTTGGACATTTAAGTGAAGTAAATGCAGGCAACGTTTCACTGATGTTTACCCTGGGAGGCAGTCCAGGGTACCAAATGCACAGGCTAATTTTCATGATTAGGGTAATTATCAAACGCAAGATGTTTTCTCAAAATCATCTTTGGCAGGCATTTTTTGCCCCCCACCACCAATTAAAAAAAACAAAAAAAACCAACCAAACAGCTGCTTGGAGCCAGAGAAGCGTTCACCAGGTTTTTCCCTCCGTGTACACTCACGGATAATGAGCAGTTCTGTATGTTCTGAGGGCATGATGCCATTTATGTTACGCGAGTTTGTTTTGTTTGGAACGGGGAAGGTCCCAGGTTCCAATGAAATCCAAGCAGCCCTCGGCCTCATTGGTGGGATTTTGAAAGATGTAGAAAAGGAAGGGGGTATGAATGAGTCAGACGCGTCTAGACTTCTCAGCTGTGTAGCAGTTCAATATAAAAAAAAAACATCTCCTGCATTTCAAATAAGAGACCTGTTACCATCTGCCTGTAACGCAGTCCCACAAACGCTCGACGGTACTCTACGGTCTAGTTACTGGGAGGGCCGTGGATGGTGGTAAATGTGGCCTTCTCCAATAACCACCTGTTGCCAAACTTTTGGACCAGAGTCCGATGTAAAAAATGACCAATGAAAAAAACCTTCATTTAGCTTGGGTCTTGGGTGCTGACCCCTTTCCGGTGAAATCATGGCTTTTGCAAAGAGACGTGTTCTTACAGTTTATTATGTTAACATGAACTAACCTTGTAGAACTGTAAGTAAGAGCTAGGTCTTTGTGTTTGTACTGAACATCTTTACTTTTGGTACACATCGTGACCCAAAGTGCAGTTATCGGCGCATAAAGCCGCCATCTTCTCCCAGAGTTTACGCACCTGGTTCCAGGTGTGGACGTAGACCGGCAGCTGGCCTTTAAGACCAGCCTAAATCAAGCTGCAGAATCCCCTTTCAGTGACCCGAACCCTCTGAGCTTCTGGACTGATGGCTGCAGAAACGTACATGAAAACATACCACGCGTTTTCTAAAAAAATAAGCAGGTGAAAACTATGCTAACAGGACTCTGTGACATAAGAATTGTTATATTTGGTGGAAAAAAAACCAAAACCACAATATCTGCGGTAGACCTACTGTTCAGTATGTGTAGGCTTTTCTTTGAACATACTGAATGCCTGCGTGCAGTACAGAAAAAGGAAATAGAACTGGGAACTTCTTTTGAACTTTCTCCCAAAGAAACTTTTCAGGTGCACTTGAACGCCAGAGCCACCCACTTGTTTTCACAGAAACCGAGAATTGACCTACAGTGTCCCACAGCCACACAGTGAAGTATTCTTCCAGGACCTTCTGCGTTTGTGCAAGGCATCGGACAACGGCCAGCTCTCACATGTTCCCATTTCCTGTAACAAACTGCAGATGTAGCTCGATCACGTGACCCCAGGCTGTAGAGAGTTCTCTCTAACACTCCATATAAATTCCTTGCTAAGAACTCTGGAATTGATAACATACCGTGCAGTAAACTTCCAGTAGGATGGCGTCTACAAGCACATTTCTATGTTAACTTTTACCAATTGTTTCGATCTGAACGATTCACAATGGCCGGAATGCTATCCTTTCAGCTTGAGCCTAAATATTTACCAACGGAGAAACGAAGCCAAACAGGCGACGGTGTTTCTGACGAGGAAGACGCTTGGGAAAGCACTAACTCCATAGAAAATATTCCACAGGTTACCTCCTGGTGCAGCAGCAGTCAACAGTGTAGTTTGTGAGCTATATGTGTGGTTTCATTTTATAAAGTGCCATAAGAGAAATATATGCCAATGAAAAATAAAATAATTGAATACATGTATCAAATACACCAGTGACGTTTGCCATCATCCATTTGACGTTATTTCCAGAGATTACTAGAAGATACAAGCTAAATTCGATTAATGTTAATTAATTTCCCTAAAGAGGGTCCAGTAATCCAATGCGGAATATAAATATCTTCCTCCTCTGTGACTAATTGCAGCCATCAGGATTTTCCTCGGGAGGTGCAAGGTCTTATTGGTACATTTATTTAAAGGTCACGATGCAGTTTTATTTTTTCATAACAATTACAAATTATTTGAATAGTTCGTCCTGGAGTTTTGTAGCATACTTTTCAAAGTTTTCAAGAAATGAACCATGCAGACGGAAGTGAAGATTAACTAAAACATCTTAGTAAAAAAACTGAGTTTCAACAGTCGGCCAGCATTAAGATCAAGGGAGCATTATTTGACTGTGGATGAATACTGGAACTTCTGAGTTTTTAACATTTTTGAATTAAATGATAAATCAATCCACATAGAAATGGGTGCTTTACCCCTTTAAGTCATTTTAAGTCCTTATCTTACAGCTAAACGTTGACACACAGCAATACACTCAATATCAGTTTTAATTTGGAAATGTCAGTATCAGTGACTAAAATATGAATAAGCCCTTACCGCCAATCAAAAAGTCACTGGTTTTAAACTACAATGGGAAGAGAGAATCTTCAGAAGGAGAAAATCTGTAGGAAACCCGGATCACAGGGCTAAATCTGCCCCCGGGCGAAAGCCTTTACCAACTTTGGAGGACAAAAATGTCGTTTTCCAAAAGCAGGAGAGCCATTTAGACAAGTTTGACAGCCTTTCATGAGGGCCATCACTTGATTCACACAGTAGAATCCTTGTTTATAGGCCCTATTGCTTAACCAGCTAACCGTTACCAATACACCGTGTTAGAATTTGATGACGATATCTGCACTATTCTCACTAACAATGAATTATGTCACAATGTTATTAATATTTATTCTAACGGTCTCAGTTTATTTGCATCCATAATAAATCATGAAAAAATTTAACAAGTACTTGCGTGCAATTTTTTTGTAACTAATGTAAAATGTTTTACACGTTTCCTGAAAATCTGTTTTTTTTTTTGTAATTTGAAAAACTTGTAGTTAATGCCAGCGGTGTGACTATTGATAATTCACACATTTTATTTGAACATTTACGTCTTCT
Organism: Hiodon alosoides; assembly: GCA_025775065.1. Classification (NCBI taxonomy): domain Eukaryota; kingdom Metazoa; phylum Chordata; class Actinopteri; order Hiodontiformes; family Hiodontidae; genus Hiodon; species Hiodon alosoides. Next base: position 10,946 of record JAOYSI010030099.1, read on the forward strand.
GTAAAATCTATTTATCAAGGGTACAAATAACTGAGGCCAACGTACTCCAAAGAGGTAAGATGCCACTGTGCTAAAGCAGTATTCACTATTCATTTCTGTAACCCTCACCATTATAAAATGTATTACCAGGAGGCACACAAAAAGTCATTGATAAACACCAGTAAAAAGTCTATACAGATAACCCAACGCTAGCAGTATCAGGCACAAGGAATTCAGTTTACAAGGTAGTCAATGAAAGCTTATTTTCATACCTTAAGCCCCCTTCATAAAAATGAAACGTATCTCCTAAATTTTAAGATTAGAAAAATGGTCCTTGTTTCATTTTATCAAACATTATTCAAGAAAATCTTCCGAAAAAAAATAAAATAAATCCAGTAACAGCATTGGCTGTACCCTCGTTGATCCATACCAAATAACACACAGTGCCAAGTGCAAAATTCACATAATCAAATGCATATATTAACTAAGAGTTCAGTACTGCGAAAAATCTCAAAATGCTCCATTATCGCAAATCTACAGTAGATGTGCTGTGAAACCAATGCAAGTTAGCTCCAGATTGTTTTTGGGTTTTACCGATTTTCAAATACAAGCCAGGCTCCAAGACAGTCTTGCAGAACATGCAAGATGAAATTATGTAAAAACAAGTCTCTACCCAATTATATGGCAACAGCTTCTAGGGTCAAATACCTTCCATGGATTTGAACACTAAGTTCTGTAGGTCAAAAATAAACAAAAAAACACTTGGTTATGAAATTTTCAGCAATAGTACTCTGTGCTTAACTACATATCACATTTATTTTTTTCCTCAAAATAAATAGGTCATTTGGAGAAGTTGGCTTCCAGTGGCCAATGGAACTACCGCAGTTCATCATGGATGGCATTATCAAGTCCTCTGTTATCATTAAAAAAAACAGCAGCTGGGTTATACCGTTTAGATTCCGTGAAGACAAAAGGCAAATAGCCGCTGAGCTCGATGGCGGCGATACCAGAAATCAGGGTCTGGATTCAGACGCTGCGCTGCCAGGAAACCGATCTCGCGAACGACGTCATTCCCGCGGCCAGGTTTCGAACCTCTTCTGGCAAGAGTGTGGAATGATTTTGTTGGTGTGGTAGTGTTCAGTGCAGCCGCTCAGAAAGAATCTCGGCAGCAGGACGCCAGTTGCAGGCCATACCAACCCCCCGGCCAGTGCCCGTGGAGGGGGTAACGTATCTGTAAAGAAAGGGAAACATGGCGACACTGCATTAATGCACAAAAAGTATGTGGACACCTGCTCGTCAAACATCTCATTCCAAAAGCATGGGCATCGGTATGGAGTTTGTCCCCGCTTTGCTGCTATGACGGCCTCCACTCTTCTGGGAAGGCTTTCCACCAGGTGTTGGAACATTGCTGCAGAAAGCATTAGTGAGGTCAGGCACTGATTATGCCTGGCTTGCACTTGGCGCTCCAATTCAGTTCAGCTATTCAAGTGGGCTCCATTTAACTTGTTAATTTGTTGTACCTGAGATAATCTGGGTTTGCTAGGGCGGGGTGTGATGACTTGCAATCAAAGCCTTTTTGTGTTTTTGTTAACTTTTTGAATATCTCCAGAAATTGTTCTCAAACAAACTCCTACTTAAATGCTTTTTGAATTTGATTATTTATTTATTTATTTTTGGCCGCAGAATGTGGAAAATGTTCAGACCACACATTTATATGCAGGAATATCTGACGCCCTGGGCTGATCTTGGCTTTCAGGTAACGGTAGCTACACTCCCTCACTTCCTGAACCCTCTTCTGTCTATTGGACAAAGGATTCCACAAGTGGAGTTCACTTGGGGACACTTATTTAAGGGTCACCTGTCCTGGAGACTGCTCCGGGTCAGTGGGAGAGAGCGCTTGGCTGAACCTGGGAAGTTTTACAGTAACGTATTCTTAGCTCCGCTGATCTCCAGTGGGAACGCAGGTTCTGCACTGGGGAACGCAGGTTCTGCACTGCCTTGCATTGCATCCTTCTTGGCTTGTGTAGTAGCAGCGCGGCGCTCTCCGCAGTTTTCGCCATCTGTGGAGGTTAGGGTTATCATTGCCCTTTCGACAGTTTTCAGTTTTGAAACCAAAGATTTCAAAAGGCAGCAGAGTTGATTGATGTTGTCACACTGTGAACTTTCGTCAACTGCAGTGCTTAAGCGAGTGCCGGTAATTTCTTGGTGAGCTAAAACAACCTTTGAAGGCGATTGAAATAACAGCACAACAAGGAAGGACGGTTTTGAAATCCCTCTGGCTGATTGGGATTTTGATTCCTCCCTTTATCGTGTCCGGACTCCTTTGAACTTCAAGCAGCGTTTGTTGTCTGCTGGCACGTGGTGATGCATTTTTACTTTGAGGATTTCCTGCCGTTGTTCACAACCCATCATCCTGCGTGCGCCTGTCTGCAGTTCTCTCAGACCTCTCCCCCGCCTACCCCGTGCTAATCCCCTGAACATCACCTTGACGAGCTTTTCCAAACTTCAATTTAAATCCCAGCCTTCTGCTAGAAAGAAGAAACGCATTAGCAGTCTGTAATAATTGACTAATGCATCCGGGTAGACCGTTCTATTTGCTTTGGGAAAATGACAGCTAAGTGGAAGAGTTTGTTGGCATTAACTTTGAGGTCATTACAGACCATCAGTATCGCGCAAACGCTTCACTGCTCGGAGAAGTGATAAGCTCTGCGAATGAAACCGGTACAGTTGGTGCCGTTAACACTCAGGCAGTTCTGACTAGATGCTAAAGGTCTCACTGATAACAGGAGACGAACAAAGGTCTATTCAACATTTAGCACCAGCTGTGGCAGATGAATGTCCGAGATGGTGAAACTTTAGGGCTACGTTACATAAAGCATTCTAACCTCCAAACACAAAGTGAAATGCACACAGGCTATTTTCCTGTCTATAAATGTTACATTTCATAGGCCATTTTAACTGGTTCCACTGCAAACTTTAATTGCGTTTTGTGACATGCCGAGACTTGCCCAGGAAGCTGAATTTGACAAGGCCTGGAGGACGGATTGGACTAAGCCGTAATCATTCTGTTTACAGCCCAGTGATGACAGTCACTCACTGTGCAGCCAGGGGAAACCACGGCGAGGACAGAAGTAAAAGGGGGACAATCTTGTGAAACGCTAAATGGTACAAATGAGCAGCAGCGTGTCACCGAAAACTATTTCCCTTTCCGACCGTCCTGTCGCAATCGGGCTGTATACGCGCACGCTGAGGGGGTACGGCTCGCTCGCGGCAAGCCCGTTGATCAGCTAGAGGAAACCAGTTGCCTTGCATGGGTGCCAGTTAAAACATTGTGTTCTCCGAGCAGAAAGGATGGGAGGGAGGGCGTGTACATTCCTCACTAATCCCCGAAGTCCATTTACTGGTTTGGGGACCCCCCACTCAGTTTCCAGCGCTCTGTTATACAGCTGCGGGCCGGGCCGGGCCGGGCCACACAGCACGCTGCTGTACCAGCGACGCGCCGTTACACTAACGCGCTGCAACGGTGGCTCTGGGCATGCCATTTACATGGAAATAATTAGCTGGGTTTATTCCGGCAGCGGGAGCCAAGGGCCGTCTCAGAAAGCAAATTGCCCCGATTATCCAAGTGCAGGGCTGCCCATCCGAACGGCTTTCTGGGAGGAGCGCGCTCTAATCTGGCTGTAATAGAAGGCACAGGAGACCCACACAATGGGGACGGCGACGGCCTGAAAAGGCCACAGCATTCTATAGGCGGTCCGGTGTGGAATACAGGTGCTGCACGGAAAGGTTTAGGTCAACCCCAGGAGCCGTAATGGAACATGAGTCAGGGAACTTCTGAGCAACCTCCAGACAACGTAAACTTTGACCTCATTACTGCGCGAAAAACAAACATGTTTTTCTCTGTGGCTGGTTTACCAGAGAGGTTTCTCCACGTCTGAGGAATGCCTTCACTGTTGCTGCCGGTAATCCCATTTGAAAGAAAAATGTTCCCGTCGGGGTCAAAACCAGATTAGATCACTTCCATTTTTCACGCAGAGTCGGAAACCACCTATTCGAGGGGCTGAGGTGAAACCAATCCATCAGTCACAAACATAACGGCAAATAAAAATTCAGCAGATGAATGTAAAGAAGTGCATAGCGTATATAAATAGCCTAGTAGCATATAAAGTCTAGCGCCACTGCAAGATACCAGCATTTCAGTCTCGGTTTAGTGGTAATTAATTTTCTGAAGAAATGAAAGGCAGTGTCTCTGAAGTCAATATTGCACAAGGGGTTTGAATGAGTAATCTGCATCTGGCTCGACTGGCCGAGTGCCAACGCTTTCCTCACGGGGGGGGGGGTTTCTCCACATAAGGGAGAGAACTAAACATCAGGAATCATTTTATCACATGATCTCCCCAAATCATGCTTAGGAGACCTTCTTACTCTGAGATTCTGAGATATTCGGTTCAATTTAGCCAACTTGAGCAAATGTAGTATCTAACCTAGCTCATTTGCTGGCTGCGTTTAGATTTTTTTAAGGAATCCCCCACCGAATCTGTAACTATATATGAAAAGTTCCAGTAAGAGACAGGCTAACGCTGGTGTTGACTGAGCTGTGTGTACCAGAGCCGCTCTGGGATGTTGACCATGGAGTCCAGCTGCCTCCCTGACAGGAGAAGAAATCCCTAGACTCCCGTCACAAAACCAACCCCTCCTGTCCTTTCCTGTACCCCCCCCTCATTATTGCTGAAAGTTTCCATGCTGTTAAACCCTTGCCTCTGCGGGAGCACGCTACATTCCTCCCTCTGGCCAGGACAACATCATCTCCCTCTCTCCAAGCTCTGACCCGCGGAAGGCTGTAATGAAAATCGCATCAGCTCAAAATGCGGCGAAGAACAGCGAGACGATAAGACAGGCTCTGTTTAAAAGTCATGTCCCGGAGGAGCTCTTAATGCTTCCCCAACATATCAGTAGGTCTCCAAGCAAACGCAGTCAATCGCATGAGAGGGCCTTACAGTAATTTTCACACTTTACCGCCAAACTGTACTCCCTTTCCATCTGTCGCCTATGATACTGTGAGGACAGAGAGTATCTGCTGTGATAAACAATGCTAAAACGGTCTCAGCGTTTTCACAGCGTCCGTAGCTATTTCGTCCGCGCCTCTTTCCCGGTCTTTGGATGAAAAGTAAAGCGTAGTGACGAGAACACAAATGTCAGGGAGCACCTGGAGATGATCTTTTGGTTCACCGTGGAAGGGTTGAGGAGTGGTAAAAAGCCAACAGAGACTGGAGATGATCTTTTGGTTCACCGTGGAAGGGTTGAGGAGTGGTAAAAAGCCAACAGAGACTGGAGATGATCTTTTGGTTCACCGTGGAAGGGTTGAGGAGTGGTAAAAAGCCAACAGACTGGAGAAGGCGTTGTAAGGTTCAAGTGCGGTTTTATCTTTTCAGTGTTGCGTTAGAACTGCCCACTTTGCCCACTTTGAAAAGGGAGACGTTTGTCATAAGTGGTTGACAGAAACTTACCAGGAGACTCATGGATTTATCATCTGCATAAAGCATATGCCACAGCATTTTAAAAAGTCAAAATATACATATATAGGGTTAGCGTATGCTATACTAAATTAGACCGTTAAAGGATTCTATTACACTGACAAGAAATCATGCAAATTTTGGGTCATGCTTTGCCCAAATTGAATACTGAAATTGAATCAGACCCTTCCTTCCACGTATTCCTCCGGGCCATCTCAATCCACACTGAACTCCAGAGATAAATAAAAATAATTTTACATATTTAACGAGACTCACCGCCAGACTGCGTTACTGTGCAACCCCGCTCCTCACAGGGTTAGCCAGGGGCACAGACACGGCAAGTTCAGGTCAGTGTTTGAGCTGTTAAACGCTGGAGATTTCAGTTTCGACGAGATCAGACAATGGGTGAGTCCACTAATGTAACGGACACACCTATTGCTCTCCTAACGCTGATGACTAACGTCACAATACCATAAATTCTATTTTGAGATTCAAATGAAACGTTTCCCAGCAGTTGTGGTAATAGCTGCTGGGTTAGGCAGCAACGGTGAGACGGACGATTTGAAGAGACGTTTAGTCATGAAGGAAGGCAGGCAGGTAAATTCCAGCTGAAACGGTGCCAGACAAAATGAAAAATGAAAAAGTTAAGGTGAAGGGGTCAGCAGACGGCCTGCAGCCAGGGAAAGCCCAGAGTCCCGTTACCGGGTGACGGTGCGTACAGGTCGAAACAGGATTTAAGCAGCAGGCAGGTTTACTCTCCTGATATTTTTAATAACCACAATGAAAAAAAAAAAAATCAGCCACAAACTAAGCTATTTATAGGTCCAGACAAAGCAGGTGGGCACAGTGCAGTTCGCCTTGATGGATCTGCTTCAGAGAGGTGGCGTTCATTTCAATCAAAAAAGCCAACCCCTGGTCTCATTTTACTCTCACAAAGTAGCCTTTACCCCTAGACCTGAGACGGGACAGCGCTAAAACGTCCGACCGTGCCTGGTGTTCATACGGATATTCCTGAAGCCGGAATTCTTTACCCCCGCGGCGCTTTGATCCGCTGCTGCTGGGGTATTAATTATGAAGAGCAGACTTAATGGACCACCTGCTACCCAGTGAAACCGAGACCCGCAAGCGGTCAGCCGCAGCGGTCAAAGCCACGGTCACAGCGAGGGGAGGGGGCTGTCCGTCAGGTGTGCTTCCCGCAGGGGCCCGTCATGCCGTGTCAAACCCGTCCCAGTGAGGTGCTCCCCCTGCAGTGAGCCAGAAAGGCAGACTCTTCCCTGGGAATGAGGGGATAATCACCCCGTCTTCCAGTCTTTCATCAGCACAAAGGAAACATCGGCACATTCTCACCATTACCCCTGCACGCTGCAACACAGCCAGCGCACATTCTCACCATTACCCCTGCACGCTGCAACACAGCCAGCGCACACTCACCATTACCCCTGCACGCTGCAACACAGCCAGCGCACATTCTCACCATTACCCCTGCACGCTGCAACACAGCCAGCGCACATTCTCACAGAAATGTATCCGGCATTAACGGAAAGGTACATATTGCATGCGTTTATACACAAAAGGGACAAATAGATTTTTATTCTATCACCCAAAGAGAGCTGAGCTAAGCTGACAAATACTAAAATGTGTAACAGAGCTATTTAATTTTGGCTTGTATGATATGAAAAAAATCACTATTTATATACGGAGTACAGAGCACTGTTTAGAGACAAAGCCCCAAAGATTACTGCCATGTCCTACATCTCCAATTAAAAAGTAAGAAGTAATTTAAATTTCAGTTTGGGGGAAACTATATACAGTAAAAAGGAAACCTTTAGAAAATAGTCTGTTTCTCTTAAGCTTTGATTTAAAATTGAAATACATTTCTGAGAGCCCTATACATTTGGACAGAAATAATAGTTTTGGTAGGTGGTGGTAGATGAAATTAAACACACAAAGGGAGGTGTGAAGTTTTAATGTGTGTGGGGATTTACCAAAGACAACGGGCGAAAATATTAAGTCATCAGCTCTGCTGGCGAGGTTGGGTTGGTGGGCCTCATGCATATGCATGTGATGATTTACATACGTGTTTGAGGGATGAATGTGCCAGAAATGCAGGGAGGGCGTGTAAAATGGGTTTGTCAAATGTTCCACAAAATCTATCAGACAGCTCTTATTGTGCAACTCATTTTCGCATCAGTATAGCACCTTCGAGATGGCAGGTATCGTGAAAATAACGAAGAGTACAATGTTCTATTGTCCTGCAGTTTTAGATCTCTGCTATAATTTGTGGTCTTACATTGTTTTGGCATTCCATGGATCTGGCGTGACTGAGTAATTATGTGTTATATTACTAAAGAAGGATGTGTTAATTACAGAAACGGATCGGACTGAAACACAGCCGACCGTGCTTCTTAGCCCGTGAGTTAATAGCCAATTGAGGGAAAAGGCCCTTGTAAAGCAGATCACAGATCAATCTTTAGGTAACTCACTCCTGCCAGCCAGGTGGAGGGGCTGCGGTTTCAAGCCCAGACCCACGGCCTCTCTTTTGTTTCCAACAGGATTCCATGTCCCTCACTGGTGATGGTTTCTTTGTTAAAATTCCAGATGGTTTCATCTTTTTTTTTCTTTAATCAAAGAGAGGGGCCTCGACAAGCTCAGCGATCTGGAATTCACTTATCTAGACAGAAATCTGCCTGTGTAGAGAATAAATGTCAAGAGCCCACAGGCTTGAGGAACTGTGTCGCTCGACTGGATTACTGAAGTGTCCTTTCATTACGAGAGGGAATGTCAAGGGAACGTCAATCATGCCAAGTTATCAAATAGACGATAATCTACACGAGAATATTCAATACAATCATTTAAATTTATAGACACTGTTTAACGTTTATAAAAAAAAAAACACATTTTTCAAAAACCTTGACCCTTACCCAGTTTAATCGACCGGTTCTTGTCTGTTCCGCCGCTAAGCAGGCAAGTGCTTCCAGGTGCTAACAAAAGCGGTGGGAATCAGAGAGTAAGGCACTGTGGTAATACTGTTCCAGCTGTCAGAGGTAGGATCGTAGCAGTCGAGCGTCTTGCACCGCTGTGTCCCAAAGTAGCCTCCGACCACGTAGAGCTTGTTCCCCGAGGCGACGGCGTGACAGCTCATGCGCTTGGACGTCATGTCCCCCACCCGCATCCACTGGGTGCTGTCGCAGTCGAAGCGGTAGGCGGAGGCGGCCGTGAACTCCGTGTCGCCTCCCATGATGAAGATCTGGCTGCCCAGGACGGCGGCCGCCGTGTAGCGCCAGGGCTGTGGGCACTCCGCAGCGATGGTCCAGCGGTTCTCCGCCGGGTCGTAGGACTGGACCTTGGAGGCCTTGTCCCGGTGGATGGTGGTCCCGCCGAAGACGAAGAGCTTCAGCTTGGCACTGACCACGGCGGCGTTGCTGACGCCGTCCCTCAGGGGGGCCATCATAGTCCATTTGTTAGTGAGGGGGTCGTAGCGCTCCACCTGCTTGAGGGAGACGGACGGGGATGCGGGGAAGACGCCTGCGATGGCAGTGTGACCCCCAACCACGTACAGGCAGTTCTCCAATTCTGCTGAGCCATGGCCGAAGCGCGCAATCAGCATCGGAGCTCCTTTGGACCACTCCTCATGGACCGTGTCGTATATCCAAACGTCCTTTGAGACCCCGTTCTCCGAGCCCCTCCCTCCGGTCACGTACACCTTGCACCCGATGGCGCAGGCACTAAACTCCTTCCTGGGGCTGGGCAGGTCTGACCTGGGAATGATCTCCTTAGCTTTGTGGTCCACTTGGTAAATTTTGTCGCACATGAAGGTCTGGCCCCCGAGGATCAGCAGCGTGTGGCCAGCCTTTCGAGGGCGGGCACAGGGGTTGGTGACCACCCCGTCATTCTGCAGGATCTTCTTCTTGCACTGCATGGCCTCCTCGACGATCTGCCTGCTCCGCTTGTCGGACATCACCAGGTCCTCGCAGGCGACGGCCTCGATCAGGCACTCGGAGGGCAGCAGCGCCAGGCGGATGCCCTTGAGAAGCTCAGGTAGGTAGTCCCTTCGGCCGTCCAGGTCGTGCCTCACCCAGCGCATCGCGGCGTTGAACACAATCTGCTCGTCCTCGATCTCCAGCTCGTCGCTCAGGATCAGGTCCAGGAGCTTGTCTTTGGAGAGGCTGTAGAAGTCCTCCGTGTCTCGCACTGCCTCAAAGTGAACCAGACACATCCTCCAGGAGAGCTCGTACAGACGCTTGCACTGGTGGGCGTCGGAGAGCAGCATCATCCCCAGGCAGTTGGAGGAGTGCAGGTTCTTCTCCAGGAACTCGGCGGCGGCGTCGCGGATGTCATGGAACTGCAGCATGTCCCCGGCCTCCAGCAGGGACTCTGCGTTCTCCTCGTTGATGATGAGCCGCGAGGAATAGGCAAAGTCCAGCAGCAGCTCCAGCACCTCGGGGTGAATGCTGTCGTGGAAGTTGACCTCGCCGTCCAGGCTCTCCCGGAGACCGCCGCCGAACATGGCCTCGAAGTAGCGGCTACAGGCGGCCAGCACGGCCCGGTGGCAGGGGAAGGAGCGGTCCCCGGCCCACAGTGTCACATCCGTCAACACGCACTGCTTACGCAGGGTGTTGAGATGGGTCAGCACGCTGTCGGGGTGGGAAGGCTTATGGAACAAGGAAATGTTCATGGAGCCCGTACTAGTCCGAGACTTGCGGTTTTCATGGACGCTGACTGACATCGTTTCTTGCCCTTAATTCTCCAACTGCGGGGACGAAAGGGAAAAACAAAACAAACAATAAAAGGACAACTCGCTTAATCGTTATAAGCAACGGTTTTAAGTAAAAGTTAGATTTTTAGAAAGATTGGATTTAACTAGAAAAAAAGAGGTTAGTCTATTGAGAGTTAAAATACAGCTCAATAGCCTCATAAGATTAATTATTGGGCACAAAGTATATATAACTTATCAATGTCACAGCATCCACCAACAACTATGTCATCCCCTAATGACCAAATCCAAAAACAAATGTTTACTCGATCTTTGTTCCGCAAGGAACTGGATGAAATATGGCTTAGTCATCCTCACATAAAGAAATAGGATTCCAATTTGATGCACGACTTTGGGATGGTAAGAAATGCATACAATTCCTATAAAATCCCAAACTTGTAAAAAGACGTTTAACTTGTATAAAGACACCAGATCAGCTTTAGGTTTTTTTCCGTGCTCATACTAAAATGACATTGATTGGTTGCTTTGTTCAGCCAAAATGATGACTCTGCATCCCTGCCCCCCAAACAGAAATTTGTTAAACAAGAATGACATCATGCTGCAGACGAGAGCCTAAAACACCTTGTCAAAGAGCCCTCTGGCACAAAAACGCCTTTTCTGTTGCGCCATCAACCTATAGTTATACGCCCGCCCTCAAAAGCCCATTCATTGCCATTTCGACAGGGGACAGTCTTTTAGTACGAGAAACCGGTTTTAAAGGCCACTTTGAATCACATTTTAATCTATAAATTTAATACCACTCCCTAATCATTTCAGTTTTTGTAGAACTTCTCTTTTGACTTTTGCAAAAGAAAACGGGTCCTTTTTAAATTTTAATGTAACTTACTTTGGGGGACCTACTAATCTTGTTTCAGTGTATAATTACACAACTGAATGGCAAAGGTATAAAGTGGACACAAAAATGTAATTACAGTGAATTTGGAGAAAGCTGTTATGTGATTTCCAGCACCTAGTTCTTAGCCTTCATGAAAGACAAGAAGATAATTGGTGTTTGAAAGAAATTTCACCCTTTTTTTAAAACTTGAATTGCAACCCAGCACCGAAGTAAAAATGCAAATACCTACGGCTTTAGACAGGAGAATATGATATAATTGTCTGCGGAAACAATAAGATGCTATTTTATGTAGAAGGTTTCCGTGGACAGAAGAAACTGTGACAAACTCTGGCTTATTTTGCAGCTGGCATTTATATTTATTAGACAGATACTTGTATCCGAAGCGACTTACAGGGGTATTAAAACGATCGGGACAAACCAAAAAGGACAACCGGAACTGAAAAGTTTCACCTTTTGAACTGAACTGCAAAACTCACCCGCCACATTCCTAGTGGCCCAGCCGAGCTTTTAACTGCAGTGTCAAAAACGACAAAAGGCAATTTAGTCGTTGGATGCGACCAAGCGGTCAAACGGTAGGGTGAAACGGCTCACAATACCGGGGTCACTGACAAAGGGTAGGATATGATGGGGGTTATACAGCGGTAAAGCCCGGGTGGGGTAGGGTGGAGCGAGGGGGTTGGGTTGGGTTGGGGTGGGGTGGAGAACCTGCCGCTTGTCCTACACCACTTACGGTGGCAGAAACTGCTGACCCAGGCACTGACGGCGAAGAGCTGAGGGGGCGACTGCATCTGTGCCACGCTCCCTGTCCCGATAGAGCTCCCTCTACAGGCCAGGCTGATACAGCTGTCCTCTGAAGCCCGGTGGAGTAAAGAGGAGATTAAACACACAGAGTATTTGTTCTCATGCCATTTCGCAGTGGAACATGCTTACTTTGGAAGGGGGGAAAAAAAAATCAACAACTTTTTCTTAAGGCCTGGCATTAACACAGTTCTGTAACAGATTTCCTTCAAAGGGAATTCCTTTAAAATGATAATGGTGTAATCCCCCCCCCAGTCTACTACACTCAATGATGGAGGAATGAATGGCAGAGAAAGGTCTTTTGGGCATTAAAAAAGGCTTATGCC